>JACCEG010000485.1:56188-100943 GCA_014065205.1 Tuber brumale
GTCCGAGTAGATAGGCTCTTCACGCTTCGTTCTAAGTTATTTCCTTACTTATTACTTTATGCTTTTACGAATATAAAACCTTTGCGCTCTTTACGAATACCTACGAGACAAGGACTCTAGTATAGAGTCGAGCTGAAGAAAGAGTACGATAGGCGATAAGGATTAGAGACACGAGAGTCTCTCCCACCTTATCGTAGGCACCAACCTAAGAACTATCGTCGAGAGAGAAAGAGAGAAGTATCGCCTACCCATCGCTGAGAACTGATACCGGTTAGGGATCGTAACAGATAATAGCATTTGACATTAGAACCTTTTCGGGTACTTCTGAAATATCGTACCAATGTTCGTTGTCTTTAGCCGATGCCTGTAGGTAGCTGTTGCTTCGTTCTTGTTCCTTGACGATGAAAGATCTTGTCGCTATATCGGTACTTCCGAATCTCACGGTTTCTCGCTCTGTTTCTTTCAAGTCGTCTACTCCCATCATGTCCGAGGTGTTGACCTTTTCTACCACTAGTTGAGCTATGCGATTGCCCGTTCTTATTTGGCAGTCCACATCTTTATGGTTGAAATGTACGACTTTGAGTTCGCCAGTGTAATCAGTATTGATTACTCCTGCGCCGGTCGAGATTCCGCTTCGGACCGGTAATCCACTTCTTGGAACAACTATTCCGTAAGTTCCTTCATGTAGCCCCACAGCTATACCCGCCCTTATTAATGTCTGTCCATATTTAGGGACAATGTCATCTTCTATGGCATACAGGTCATGTCCTGCCGCCATTCTTGAGCCTTTTGTTAGCAAATATGCCTTTTTGCTCAATCTCTTGACCCTAATCACGGGTTCCCTTCCACCTCATCGAGGTTCCAGATCCAAATCCTTTTCTCCATCCTAGTCTTGTCTTGCATCGCCTACCCTTGCTACTAGCGATACCAAGAAATCTTCTTCTTTTAGGATTTTCTGTTCGCGATGCGTAGCTCCCTCCTCAGGATGGTACTCCGGCCGTCTGCTTAATGCATCCGGGTTTCCACCCTTTGTGCCTGGTCAGTATACAATGCGAAAATTGTATTCTACCAACTTCTGGGCCCATCGAATTTGACGGCCAATCCAGACTTTTGAGGTGAGGAAGTATTGTAGGTTCTGATGGTCCGTAAAGACTATGATCAGTTTCTCCGTTCCGACCAAGTAGTGTCTCCATTCTTTAAAAGCTTCTAGGATCGCGAGAAGTTCTTTATCATGAATCTCATAATTGCGCTCCGCTGAGTTTAATTTTCCGGAATGGAAAGCTACGGGATGTAACCCTTTCTCAAAGTATTAAGAAAAGACGCAGCCAAGTGCAAAATCGCTAGTGTCCGTTTCTAGCACCGATTCTCTTTCTGGGAAAAAGTGGTGGAGTATGGGGGCTGTGGTGAATCGATGCTTAAGCTCTTCGAAAGTAGTGTTCTGTTCAATTCCCCATTTAAAATTCTTCGGATTTCCTTGTAATGTCTCGGTTATAGGCTTGCAAATTCCCGAGAAGTTTTTTATGAATTGTCGGTAGAAGTTAGCAAACCCCATAAAGACTTGTACTTCTCTAACTGACTTAGGTGCTTTCCAGACCATTATGGATTCCACCTTTCGGGTGCTCATAGATACCCCATCGACCGCCACCATATAGCCGAGCAATTCTACCTCCGTGGCATGGAAAGTCGATTTTTTTAGCGATACTGCTAATTGAAAGTCCGATAGACTTTGTAAAACCCTTTTAACATCTTCAATATGTTCCTTCTCATTTTTCGAATAAATCAGAATATCATCAAGGTAACATACGACCCCAATGTCAAGGTATTCCTGAAGAACTTGGTTCATCATATCTTGGAAAGTTGCCGGAGCCTTGACCAATCCAAAAGGCATAACCTAATATTCGTAATGCCTGTATCTTGTACAGAACGCTGTCTTCCATTCATCTCCTTCTTTCATCCTAATCAGGTGGTAGCCATCCTTAAGGTCTAGCTTAGTGAAGATCGTTGCGCCGGCTACTCTATCAGTGAGTTCAGACATTAGTGTAAAGGGATGTTTGTTGAGGATAGTAATCTTATTTAGATTCCGATAATCCACAACTAGACGTAGTCTACCATCTGGTTTAGGTATGAATAATATGGGTGCGCCTACTGGAGATTGGCTCCTTGTGATTTTCCCTTGTTTGATCATCGTTTCCAAGTATTCTTGTAAAGCCTTGAGCTGGTTTTCGGACAGCGGGTATATGGGCCCCGAGGGGGGAGTTGATCCTGGAATCAACTTAATTTCATGATCGAATGTCCGTCTTGGGGCTAATTTTTCTGCCGTCTGGGCTTCAAACAAATGTTTATAATGCCAGTATTCTTTTAATAAGGATTCAAGTTCCACCGTATTCTCGATGGTTCCGATTCTTGCGATTCGGCATGCGTTTGGGTCCCCCGCGACGGATTCATCGTATTCGAACATATCCGCTATTCCTTCATCTTCTTCCACACAGTTTTCACAATATTTTGCGGCTAAAGTCCAATTTTCTACATCTTCTATGTGAGACACTGGGTGTTCACTATGTCACCAACCAAAAGGAATTATCATTTCATAGTGACCTGCTTTAGCCACTTTGCACGACACTTCTGCGATGTGTCGATTTTTTCCTATTTCCAATTTTATAGGGAGAGTGTAACACTTCCCTCCCGAGGCGGCTGACGATCCGTCAAAGCCTAAGATATCAACTGCATTGTCGCGTTCTATAGAGGGAACGCGAAGGTCTTCAACTAGGTCCTTCTTGATAAGGAATACGTTGGATCCCGAATCTAACAGGACTTTAACTTTGTATTGCTTATCGTGTATATGGAGGTAAGCGATCCCCTCCAGACAGTTGTATCGTTTTGGTTTTGGAGCGTCTAGTTCTACGCGCTTGGTGCAGATAAGACTTTCTTGGTTCTTTCGTTTAGGCATCGTTGGTGGGGGTGTAGGTAATAAAAATATTTGTTACTACGCCTGCGTAGTTTCAACCATTGAGGTCTCCTCAGACAAACTGGTAACTCTTTTAGCTCTAACAATCTGGGTCTACATACTTAAGCGGCGTTTCACCGATACGCTATTGCGCACAACCAGTTTTCAGGCTAGATGCCTTCTCCCGCCACTCCAAACCTAGGCTCATAGCAGATTTTCGGGCGGTTATTAGCCATTTTACTCCTCTGGTGTGGGGTTCCCGCTTTCCCGGGTCATTTCCCTGAGGACCTCGGTTATCCGACCGGCTCCCTCAGAGGGGCCTTGCGCACCAAAGCGGTACATCCCTATCCCACACTCTGGCCAGAAGGCAAGATAGTATGTACGTATAATACGACTGAGACTCGTGAGGTAGGTGGAACAGCCCGCGTCGGTTGTCCTCCAGTCGTGTATTGTTATCAGGTAGATCTCGCATTGCTATGTCCCAACTTCTTCGGTATAGTAACTTGCTTGCACACGGGTAGCAGGTAACCACCAGGTGACTCGAGGAACTTCGTACTGTTGGCTCCCGGGCCCTGTGGGCATGTTGACTATCCTCTCTTTCGATCATGACTCTCCATATATTGATTCTTGTGTTCGAGCTCGTAAGTCCCTCGCGGGGTCCCTTCACTTAGAGCCTACTTGCATTGATCCTGAAAGGAGCGACTTGCTTCGTGCCACTTTGATCATTTTTGAATTTCAATTCCTGTAGTTGCACACGGAATACTCGATCCACGTCGTGGTCGGTACCCAATGCACCCCAGCCAAAGGGGATTACCGTTTGATTTCCAGCTCCATTCTGGACACTGAATACCCAAGCACCATCGCCGTTGGTGCCACTGAACTGACCTAGGTCAGTTCTTCGTCGTCTTCCAGTTTCCAGATTTTATTTGCTCGGGCTGGGTGCTGAACAGTTGCGACATTGCGAGCTAGTTTAGACTTTACAATAGCCGATCTTGCTCGTCGGATTCCTCTTTTTATCGGTCTTGAACTGACGGTTGCCGCCGATATATGGGCATCTCCCCAACACGTCTGATAGGTGCAGTTTTTCTTCCCACAACGTGTGTATTCTCCTTCTTTCCTTCGAGTGTCTATCACACTCTGCGGGATACCGGTATGGGCCTGCACGAAGTTTGTGTGAGTGGTCTTTGCCGCACCTCCCAACCTTTTCCTGGCCTTCTCCGGTTCATCCTCCCTTTTCCATTTTCGTGGTGGGGCTCCACCTCCCTTGACATAAGGTTTAGTTTCCCTCTGTCGCTTTGGTTTAGAGTCCCATCGGTCTTCTCTTTTGACCTGTTGGACTATTTTGAGTTTTGACGGTTTGTCTTGCCCAATTTTTTCTCTTGCCTGAAGTCCTTCTTCTGACCGACCACACAGCCTTAGCGCCTCCTCCCATTCTTGACCCGTTGTATATTGCAGAGCTGACAATCTGTGGACAATTTGTTTTGCAAGTTTATTTTCGACTTCCTCCCTCCAGGACTCTCCTATCATGCCTGCACGAATGTTATGGTTATGCATGATCGTTAGGTAACGTTCAATGCTACCATTGTACTCAACTAGTTTCATGGCACGAAGTGCTAGTTGTTCGCCTTCCACCGCAGCGAACCGTTTGATTATATCATGTTCAAAACGAGTCCATGTTGCTAGTTCCGATTGCCGGGTTTCTCCTGGAAGTCCGTCCATATCCTTCCTATACCAAACGGTGTAAGGAAGCACTATTTCTCCTCTTGTACGACTGAGCGCATATATAACTCGTTCCTGGGCATTGTCCCATATTCGTGGGTTTCGCTCAAAATAGTCTGTGCATTGAAGGATCCAGACATATATGTCTTGCGCGCGTTCATCCTCAAAGAATGGGGGAGGCTCTGATGGTCGCTTGATGTTTAGCGCCATCGCGTTGGGAAGTGTTTCTGCCATGCCAGACTGTTCTGGTGTTTGTCCGCGCCCGCGTCGGCTAGGACTTCCTCTCCGTCTTCCTCTCTCATCATCTTCATCGTCATCGTCACTAGGATCCTCTGGGTTACCTCCTTGGGCAGCTGAGGGGGATGCATCAGCGGCTTCTCTGCCCTTTCCTTTTTCCCTGCGTGTAGGTGGAGCGTAGTACTCCTCGTCGTCTGTTTCTTGGACTGCGGGTAAGCGTGCGGGTCCTGCAGCTTCGGGACTTGATACGGCAGCCAACATTCTGTTTATTGACTGTGTCAATACCTTCAGAGTATTGTTAGTCGCATTACTTTGCTGTTGTTGCTGGTCCTGAGATCGGTGGATCTCCGCCTGGCGGGTAGTCTGATCTAAACGCATCTGTCCTAGGGTACGATTCACCTCCCTTTCATGCGTAGTGTATTGGGCGCAGAATTCTAGGAATTCCTCCCGTAGACTGAGGACCATTTGTTCCCAAGTCTGATCTCGGGCTAGTGCCGCTTGGCTTTCTTCCTCGAGAGTTCCATGTAACCTCGTGGTTACCTCTTCATGTTCCTGTTGATGCCGTTCTTGCGCGTCAATTCTTTTTGCGACTTCCCACTACATTTCTTCTTGTATCCCCTTGACTTCATTTTTCACGCCTGCCAGCTGCATCAATAAGATTGCAATATCATTATCGTGGACATCTTGTCTGTCGGCGATTTGCTGTTGAACCTTAATTAATTTTAAGCTATTATCTTGGGTAGCTCCATTCAAATGTTTGCAGGCGATGATGGCTTGGTCGAGCGAGGTATCTATGTCTTGCCTTATTTGACCCAACGTTATTCCAAAACGCGCATCCAGTTTAGCTAAGTTTGCAGCGTGGTTTCCTGTTCTTGGTGTGGGGACCCTTGATATCCTATGAGTGTTTACGATACTAGAGGATCGGTGAGAAGGTATATTTCCTCTCCGGAACGTAGGTTCATGAGGTGTTCAAGGGAAGGGGCTATGAATAGCGGAATCATCCATCTTATCCGTCGTGTCGGGTCGGGTGTCCATAGGTTCACCCGCCGTTATTCTCTTTCTCGGGTCCTCAGGTATCTCAGCCATTGTGATACTTTCCAGGTATGCTAATTGCTCTAATAGCCCTGGATGTGTGATTACTGGCACTTCGTACCAGAGTTCTCAATATCCTCTAAAAGGTTTAAGGAATCATATGTAAGGTATCCAACGCTTGAGATACTCTAGAGGTGTAGGTATAAAAGGATTCGGTTGGTCTGACTCTGAACTCAAAACCTGAATCTCCTTTTTTTTGAGGTTTAGGATGTACTTATAGTACATATAAGGATTTCTTAGGCCCAGGCCGAGGGGATGTCTCATCCTCGGATGACTGTGCCTGGGTTTTCCTTTTTCTTCTCTTCCGTCTTTAAAGAGCACTGGGTGCTCCAGTCGACGAAACTTTTCGACTCGGTCGAATTCCACTCAAAATCCGAACCATGCCAGGTATGATATATGCTATTGAATTGATCCCTCGTTGGGATCCCGAAAGGTACTTTGAACCATGAGGGTTCCTGCGTATATTCTTCTTCGATCTCGAATAGCTCGCTATCGAAGACTTCTTCGAATGTCTGAATATAGATAGGATAGTGAGGTGCTTCGAAAATGTAATCGAAGTCTGAGGTCAGAGTGGAGTTTGCAGTGAACTCGTAGTTCATATAGTAAGCCTTGGTAACAGGAGAACAATCAATATACTGTTAGGCGGACACCACACTCAAGTATATAACCGAGGGACGTAGGCCGAAATCTTTGTTCGGAGAATCTGTCGCGGAAGGCTCATCTCGATAAAAGTAAGGTAAAGATTTATGAGGTAAACAATTTTATATTGATAAGATCTCTTCTCCGTCACTTGATGATGTCTGTAAAGCTCGGGAGGCACTTCAATATTTATATCCCGCGTCTGAGTGTTTGTGGACTACTTCTAACTACTATGCCTCCAAAGTACCACTCTGGTTTTAATACACAAACGTCCAGAATCTTATAAGTGCGAACACAGCTTGACCCTGAAACTTATCACACCCTTTCATAGACCCGGAGTAGTATTCTTCCGTTGAGATGACTGCGCTATTTGTTATGCCAAACACCGGCCTTCAACTTAGATGTCCGCATAGACTACTATTTTACTCTAGTCTGGTTGACTATTGTTCCAGTAGTCTCTTTGGTCATGAAGTGATCAAGTTCATGCCAGGCCACCTAGTGCCAATCGCAAGTCCAAGCCCGACGTGTCAGCGTCTTAAGGGTCTCCGACTTATCTAGGTCTTCCATTCTGAGCATGCTTCCCCTTGGTACGCCGGCCTCCGTAGAGGGGTCCTATTACTAGGACCAACCAACCTACAGCTGATCTCAGAAGAGTATGGGTGGATTCGGTATACCCCTAATAGCTTTCACTACTGTCATATCCTCCTAGAGTATTTTTCCGAAAACGTCCCGTCACCTTCGGCCCATAGTTTAGGAAGCCTAATGTTGAAGCCTACTATCTCAATGTGCCTCCCACGGATTTCCTCCGTTCCACTTCCCAGATGTCGCCAAAGGTCCCCTCTCATATATCCTGCGAACAGCATACGGTCGGATGGTCGGTGGCGACGTATATGGTGTTATAAAGTGGGCTTCATTGATATGATATTTTTAGTTATGGGACGCAACTCTCGAAATCTCGCTAATGACGTGCGGGCCCCATAAGGTGGCCGGAGGGGGGTGTTGGCTCCGGTAAATTGAGGGTCTGTGTGCAGTTACCCTACCATGGGTCTGTGCACATGTCTTGGATTTCCATATGCCTAACAGACTCCCCAGGCCGTTCCTCCAGATACTACCCCTATGCCGACCCCACGAGAGCCCAAAGTTACCTACATGCCCCGCTCTCCTAGTACTCCAAAGCACCACAAACCCACCCCAGTCCCCTTCTCCGACCCTAGGACCCATACTTTTGAACAGCGTTCTACCTGCTTACTTTGTCTTTTTTGTCATTGGCTACGCTCTCAGGATTTATCTCGCACTACAAAGGTTAAGTCAGTCAACTCTGGCTGCTGTGAGTGTAATCATGCCTTATGTCGTGAATGTTTTTTTCTCTTTCACAATATCTGTATATAGATTTTTTTTCTTTTTTTTTACATCTGCATACCATAAAAACTCAGTCATAACGAACTCACCTAGACTGGTCATGCAGCAAAATCAGACCCTCTGATAGATGGAGTGCCCTTCAACAGGGCCAATTAATATAAGTAAAACTCTTTGCACACACTCTTGGGTCATTCAAAGCAATGAAAACTGCTCCACGATCAGTCCAGGTGAGTTCAGCGAGCTGAGTTTTTACAGTTGCTTATTAGATTGAGTTTGAATTTGATATCATGTAATGTTAATCATTTCCCTACAAGGCTAGTGTTCTACATTTTAAATGGGCCTGAATGTTTCAGTGGTTTAGGGGATAAGACTCCAAAACGGTAGCCTTGAAACAAAACATAAACATATAGAGTTTGAAACCGATACTCGAAACCAAACATACAATATATAGAGTATCAAATCCTATATTCTCTGGCTAGAAGCACACCTCGTTTCCTGAAACAAATTCAAAACACAATTAGTATCAACTGATACCTGAAATCCTAAACCAGTAACCTGTACTGGTTATACGAGCCTTCCTCCACAGATTCTCCGAACAAAGATTTTGGCCTACGTCTCTCTGCTATATTAGAGATTGGCGTCCACCTAACAATCCTACCAGCCTGAAACTTGAGGAGTGTCATAAAACTCCTGCAGTCACGGAACAGGGGTCCGTATTTGTAATATGTCGGGAATTCTCTATCAACCTATTTGGTCCATATTTTTTTTCAAACCTTGTCCTTGGTCTGTGCACATAGCGCAGCGTCCTGTGGTGTGACTTGGGCAAGTCTCGACAGTTTCATCGGTATCTTGGTTACTGGGAAAAGGGTGGCGGTGGTAACTGCCACCTCGTCCATCAGTAACCGTACTTGTTGTGTCGTCGCAGCCTTTGAGGACCATACCTTTAGTCTCATGCCACTTTTGTTTGCATCGAAAGTCAACCTACGATTGGTGTCTGCCCTGAAGTTGTCCTTTGTAGGGAATGATATTGGGAGCATGACAGTCGCTATGTTATTCTTTGGTATTGCCATGACCAACCTGATCGCGGTCATTTTCTTGATTTGTTCCACATAGAGTGATATTGGCGCCAGACAAGCTTCCGCCGACAGCACTGTGGTGTTTGTCAAAAAGAACATGTTCGTGACCCACCAGGCCACCCTATTCCAGAATTTTTGCATTTTTCCCACCATCATCTTGGACGGTATAAGAACCTCCACCCCGTACAGCAGTGTGGGTAGCAGTATCCCTTTCGCCAGCCTGCGTCCCAGCCCCAGGCAAGAAGTACCGGTACTAGTACTGTACTCGCATCATGCCCGAAACAGGGATTAAAGAGTAATACGGTGAGAAATCTGTGCACATCTGAGCGCCGATACTTGTACAAACTATACCCCTTCATGTTCGGGGACCGGTATAAATACCTCTTGCTTGGGACAAGTGACATTAGTACGATATTGAGCAGAGATTGCGCACAGTAATAATACCGGTAATGAGAAGGGATCTGGTACAGCTCTCAGTACTTGTAAAATGGGGAATCCGCAGATGCCCCAAGTTCAGCGCTTCAACTCCCGTCAGCAAATTGCTCGCATTGTTGACAGGCGAGGAAGCAGGCGTGAATAATACCACTTAGTCACGATACATATCCCGGCGGTAGCCTGTAGCGCCGTAGGATACCGGTATTAGGGGGGGGAAAGACAACTGAAGAGAGCTGAAGTTTCCAGAACCTCGCAACCTACCACAATTAGAAGGTCACAAGATGATGGTTCAAGAATCTCGAAGGGCAGAAATAAAGAAAGGGAAGAGAAAGAACCACTCCCGCCAATAAGAATTCAATAGTGGACCACGAAGTGGACTTTTTTTTTTACCTTGTGGTGAACCGTTGAGCCCCAATTGAAGGGATGAGGATGATTTCAATAACGGCAGGACCCAATGTACCCGAACAGGGAGGTGAGATTTTGCCCGCACGGGTATCATACTTCCCGAGGAAGTTGGGTGAAAAAAGGATCCCACCGTACCGTAGCCCTTTCCATCCCGGCTTTTAGCAGCGGACCCTCACGGAGCCCCGAAATTGGGGCGCCACTTCACCTCTTTTTGGTGGTCACACCATGTGTTGCGGAATGGGGGTTGAGATTTCATGCATTTTGCCAATCGTTTGGCGCCCTTGCGGGCTGACCTCTTCTTCTTCCCCGGTCTGGTGGTCCTTTTCTTTTCTTTTTTCCCTCTCGCTGCTCATTTCACTCTTGATGTTTTGGTGCGAGATGGAAAATTGGTTATTTCTCCTTTTTAACCTTCCAACTCCCCCCCCCCCCAACCTGACCTTCTCCTTTCTTTGAGCCTACATTCCTCAAGCCACCCTTCTTCGCCCACCTCCTCTTTAATCAACTCATCCAGTCCACTCGTTTAACCTTTCGACTTTAAACTCCTGTAATATTTCTATCAAAAAAGCTCTACACTATCCAAACTTCAGGATGAAAGGTACCATTGTTTAATTATCCGGCCTAGCTTAGTAACAGGATCACTGACACTTTTGCCCTCTAGCCCTCATTCTCGTCGGTGGTTTCGGTACTCGTCTAAGACCTCTTGTATGAATGACCTCTCCACTTGGCTTTTAGATCAGGCTCTCGGTTCGGAAATTGCTCTCTTCGTACATTATCCGGTTTACAGAATGGATTAATGCTGGATGGGGAGAATTGGTGCTCGAGAGGATTTCTAGCTGACCACGAATATCATCTGTCATCTAGACATTAACCCTTCCCAAGCCTCTTGTGGAATTCGGCAACAAACCCATGATTCTTCACCAAGTTGAGTCTTTGGCCGCTGCTGGTGTTACCGATATTGTTCTTGCTGTCAACTACAGACCTGATGTTATGATCAGCGTTCTCAAGAAGGTAAGACGATGATCCTTACTCTCGAAGGCTAGGGCGGCAGTTAAGTTCTTCGCCTGTAATAGTATGAAGAGCAATACGGTGTCACAATCACCTTTTCTATCGAGTCCGAGCCCCTGGGGACTGCTGGCCCACTTAAACTTGCGGAGGATATTTTGGGTAAGAACCAGGAGCCGTTCTTTGTTCTCAACTCAGATGTCATCTGCGATTATCCGTTCAAAGACCTTGCTGCATTCCACAAGTCACATGGCCAAGAGGGGACAATCGTTGTCACCAAGGTAGAGGAGCCCTCGAAATATGGTGTCGTCGTTCACAAGCCAGGACACAACTCACGCATCGACCGCTTCGTAGAGAAGCCCGTCGAGTTTGTCGGGAACAGAATCAATGCCGGTATCTATATCCTGAACCCCTCGGTCCTAAGCAGGATCGAGCTCCGCCCCACATCGATCGAGCAGGAAACTTTCCCTGCCATTGTCAAGGATGGAGAGCTACATTCATTCGATTTGGAAGGTTTCTGGATGGATGTCGGGCAGCCAAAGGATTTCCTCACCGGAACCTGCCTCTACTTGTCGTCATTGGCCAAGAAAAACTCAAAGTTGCTAACTCCTTCTTCCGAGCCTTTTGTATATGGTGGAAACGTCTTGATCGACCCCACCGCAACGATTGGAAAGAACTGCCGCATTGGCCCCAACGTTACTATTGGGCCGAATGTCGTCATTGGCGACGGTGTCAGAGTTCAGAGATCTGTTCTCCTCCAAGGATCAAGAATCAAGGATCATGCATGGGTCAAGAGCACTATCGTCGGCTGGAACAGTACAGTTGGAAAGTGGGCAAGGCTAGAGAATGTTACTGTATTGGGCGACGATGTGACTATTTCTGATGAAGTCTATGTTAACGGAGGGTGTGTGCTGCCACACAAGACCATCAAGGTTAACATTGACGGTACGTCTTCCCTACCAATGATGTGTAGATTCTTGCTAATTCTAAGCCTGTAGTACCCGCTATCATCATGTAAAGGCCAGGGTTGCATTTCCTTTTTCTAGACCCTTGCCGAAGGGCGACCTCTCCTCTTTTTTCTCTATTTTCTCAACGCTTTTCTTCCTATTCCTTGTAATTGATTAAAATATTGGGCTAGAGTTGAGCGAAAGGTACCGTGGGGCTTCCTCTTGAGGTGGGGGCTTATTCTTTGTAATCTTTCTGTTTTCACCTGTAGAGAAGGGAAGATGTAATTTGGTGCTCATGATGTATGGTCTATGTAGAGTATGGGGAAACGGGTGTCATGGGGAGTCTTGAAATATATATATATATATATATAACATAATCTGCAAAGTTCTTACTCTAAGTTCTAAATCTCAGGGTCCTCAATGTTCATATCAATCACGTGAAGCCATCATAATAGCTCCTATCTATCGAGGAGCGTCAAATAGCCTAAATGCGAACACCCTGCATTGCAACCAGAGCACCAGTACTCGAGTACCGCACCTCGTCTAAAACCCTCTTTGGTATGCCACTACCGGTATTTTTTTTTATCTTTTTCAACTAGATTAGTGACGGTCTCTTAGGACATGTGATGCCGGATAGAAGACAAAAGTTGTAGGGTTTAATTTTGCAAAAGAAGTCGGACATCGGTCTCTAAAAATCGAAGTGATGTGAAAACATCCTGTTGTTGGCTCATTTTCACAGGTGGTGATCATGGTGTGAGTTCACCCACAGCAGCTTTCTGTTGCAACCAAGTTTCATCAAAATTCAATTACCGGTACTTCAACAACTAAACAAGGGGAAGGGAACAAGAGTAGAGAAACAGCTTTTTCCTAATATCATACCTGGTATCTTAGAGGTGATACTAGCATGATAGCGTATGGTATCATGTATACAAGAGATTGTGGGGAAGAGGATACTGTGGTGTCCTAATGCTGATGGATTATTGGTACAGGTTTTAGTTGAGGTATCGGTACCAGTACCGGTAAATTACAGTACTTGTACTTTGGTTGCGACGTACAGTATGATAGAGAGTTTGTTGTTATTTGACACCCCTCGATGTATATAGGGAGGGTAACTCCAAACCTTCTTCTCTCGTCCCACCTTCATTCAACCCCACCTCATTCCGAAGTTTAAGTTTCTATAGTTGCCTTGAACCCCAAGCGCATCCCACATCTCCAATAATCCCCAAGCACAATGACGGAACTCAGCTTCACAAAGCAATTCCTCTCCACCCTAAGCTCTCGCCCAATCCGCACCAGTGCTGACTATTGCGAAGACGCGCGCAAGCTCCCGGCCCGCACCCCCGTATATTCCCCACACACACACACACACACCATCCATCTATCCGATATCCAAAACTAACTATCCAAAATCCAGTACACCCTCCCCAGAACTGTAAAGCCAAAGTCCAAAAAAGTTTCCCCCGCCTCCTCCTCCACCACCACCACTTCCATCCCAACCGGTACTTTTATTCCCCCCCCCCCCCAATTTAACCATCACTATTAATTACTAAATTGTCAAAAAGCAAACATAACCCTCCGCTCCCTCCGCGGTGCCTCGATAACCCTCAACCTCCCCACGACGCCCCTGTCCATGAGCATAATCTCGCTGAAGCACCAATTATCCATGGTGAGCAAGGTACCGATTGAGAGGATCAAGTTACTGCTGAAGGGGAGGGTGCTCGGCGACTTGAAGACGCTGGAGGAGGTCGGGATCAAGGCGGGGGAGGAGGAGGTTGTGGTTAGTATTATGGTTATGGGTGGTGGTGGTGGTGGGGTGGAGGAGGAGGAGGAGGAGGAGGGAAAGGGGGCTGTTGTTGTGGATGAGGTATTTTGGGGGGATTTAAGGAAGTGGTTGGATGGAAGGGTTGGAGGCCAGCTTACGGAGGAGATGGTCACGGTGTTTAGGCGGGCGTGGGGGGCAAAGTGATGTATGATAGGAAGGGAAGTGTACTACTGTATTGTACTGTGCTCGTAGGATTCTGGTGGTGCGCTGGGGGGTGGATCTCAGATGTTGAATTAGCTATAGATATCCTCCGGATTGTGGTGCTTGACTACCGTATCATACATGGTTTTTTTTTGGGGGGGGGGTTTTTTCCCTTCCTCGCCGCTCGCTGCTGGGGCAGTTGTGGGACTCGTTCGTTATCTGTGGGTAATAAAACTAAGGCTACAAGTTTGTTCGATAGAATGTTGCAAAGTATGATACCTTTTCTATGGAAAATCAATATAAGAGGTACTGTACTTTGCAACATCCCACAAAAACAGGCTTTTAGATACCAATGCTCCCATGAGTGCAACAAAAATCATACAATTTTAACTGGATAAATCTATGGAATTGTAAAGCTGATAATGATACTTTGATTGATTATCTAGTATTTTTGAATGAGTTGTAAGTCACTAAGGTTGCCCATTTTCTGTGTAAAATGCCAACTACGGTACTCATCACTTTTTATGCCAAGATCGTACTAACCCAAAGTCTGGGCTCTTTATTGATTATCATTGGTAACATAATCCAACTCAGGATAAGCCCGTTGATAACTCCATAACCAATCACTCGCCATCCCATCACCAAAATCCACCGCCAAGCCTTTCCAACCAGATCCTTGCACATGGGTGAGTCCACCTTTACTTTATCTCAACCTCAACTCTTCACCTGCCATCCACCTGTACAATACACCCCACCACTCTAACACCCCACGAACAAAAAAAAAAAAAACACGTTCAAAATGGACACAGTGGACGCCTCAGCCCACTACTCCCAAGCTGTCGATGGTGCCACCCCCCTCCCTTCCCCTTCCTCCCTTCCCCCTCCCCCAAACCATTCTAACGGGGGGCCCCAGAAAAACCCTCCCTACTAGTCCTAATCCTCGACACAAACCCTTATGCCTGGTCCACCCTCTCGGCAACACTCCCGCTAGAGCGAGCTCTTGCTTCCATACTGATATTCCTGAACGCGCACATGGCCTTCTCGCACGCGAATCGTGTCGCGGTCATCGCTTCGCATACCAAGTCTGCTCGCTTCCTCTACCCAACCACTACTTCTACTGTCGCCGGCGGTGGCGGTGGTGGCAGTGAAGATCCATTCCGCGACGCAAACAAGTACCGCCAATTCCGCCTGATAGAGGATCAAGTGCAGGCCTCGTTCGCCGAGCTCATGCGCCAGACGACGGCCAGTGAGTTGGTGGATGCGAAGGAGACTATGATGGCCGGCGCGTTGGGGCTTGCGTTGGGGTATGTTAATCGCTTGGCTAGGGTTGATGATGGTGGTGGCGTCGTGGGTGGGAAGGGTGTTGGTGGTGTTGGTGGGAAGGTGGGGACGGCGACGGCGGGAGCGGGAGCTCTCGGGGAGGTTACTAGCATGAATGCTAGGATCTTGGTGGTCAGTGTTTCAGGCGACCTGGCGGAGCAGTATGTTCCTGTTATGAATTCGATATTCGCGGCGCAGAGGAAGGTTCGTTTTTATAGTCCATTGGGTAGGCAATGGATGGATGGATGGATGGCTAACGGGAGTAGAAAATACCAATTGATATATGTAAGGTTGCTGGTGAGACTGTGTTTCTGCAGCAGGCTTCCGATACTACTAGAGGTATATACATGCAGTTAGAACATCCGGAGAGCATTTTGCAGTACTTGATGGTTCGCTCCTACCGACATACCCATCTCCTCACAAGCTCGGCAGCTAATGTTTTGATTGGATAGATGTGCTTTATCCCAGACACCGCTACTCGTCGGCATCTGGTTCCACCAACGCAGGTTAATGTAGACTTCCGCACCGCGTGCTTCTGCCATAAGAATGTGGTGGATATTGGGTTTGTGTGCTCTATATGCTTGTCAAGTAAGCCACCCCTGTTCCTGTGTTTTGGTGATGTGGTTGGGTAGGAAGGGGGCAGAGTATAAACAGTGAAATGTGAATGCGGGGGGTGCTTTGGCTCTTATGTCCTCGGGGCCAGGAGGCTGAGCAGAAAGGTCTTGCTCCATTGGATGCATCGCGCCTTTGCGGGACAATTCCTTGCGTTGGCCGAAATCCGCGAGCAATATTCAAATATAGGAACCGGAAGCTCTGGAAAAACTGCCCTCTCACAACTCGTCTCCTCGAACATATTGCTCGTAGCAATGTTTATTTGTTCTATCTTATACATGCTTTTGAGCACTGACGCCCACGACCGCCGCTTGGCTGGTTCTTATACAGTCTTTTGCACCCCGCCCGAAGGCGCCGTCTGCACCACATGCAACACCAAACTCGACATTTCCGCCCTTGGGAACTTCGGTGGAAAACCTGCTGTGGTATTGACAAAAAAGAAAAAGACGAAAAAACTCAAGCAATCGAAAGCCACCTCCTTTTCAAACGAGGCATCTGCCACCAGTACTCCAGGAACTCCAGCTTCGTAGGAGGAAAGATGATCCTCCATTGCTCATGCTAAACCAACAACCATACCCATGCATGAAATGCAAAGCAAAAACTTTTACACCCCCCACCAGGAAGCAAGGAAGAGAAAGCGAAAGCGAGAGGATAGGAGCGGTTACTGGTAATATTACTACAGGGTCAAACAGTGTCTATCGACATAGTTAGGCTTTGCCCATATAATTGTATAATTAGTACAGCGGGTCTTTTGAGTACTGCGGATTCCATCATGTCTTTTCTCACCTTTGTTCGGCAGCGGGTGTTTTGCCAATCACTGATTTCATTGGGGGCTCACTCCACTGCAAGCTTAGAAGCTTGAATAGATTTCCCTCCAATGCATGTTTCGGGGTTATTCCTATTGCGGGACATTATAGTCTCGGGGTCCTTCATGGATGGGGTCATGTGAGCCATCACCTATAGATAGCCACGTTAGAATACGAGAAATCAACTTGCGCTGATATTGAACCACGAGGAATAGTGATGGAAGAGCGAAATACCATGCTGTCAGTGGTGTGTCCGTAGAGAAACTTGATTCTATCTTTTGAAGAGTCTTTGTCAATCTTGACAGCCATGATGCCCACTGCAGAAGACATGGGTGACTCTTTGACAATTCTCGAACCTATCAGCCATTAGCAAACAATATCCCATATGCCCAACCCATCGTTGAGCCAACCAACCCATAAAGTCTTCCTCAATACTATTCCTCAGGCCCTCAACCTCGTCTTCCATAGCGATTATCCGGTCAACAGTTTTGGAAGCAATAAGTGTATGAGCCATTTGTTCACCAGTGCCTACATTAATCATCGTTAGGAACATTTATCTATGAGAATCCAAAGAGTTGAATAAGGAGCTTACCGGAGCATGTGGCTGCAACAACCGACTGACCTTCACGAGCAATCCAGGTCCCAACGCCAATCAATGCTGCCGGCCCAACCCTGCCACGATGCTTCATCCCAATTCCTCCAGAGCTACTTCCCGCAGCAACATTTCCCCAACGGTCAACGCAAATACAACCGACAGTGTCTGTAACCAGATCTTCGCTATCTGGCTGTATTGGCGCCCTCACAGCGGCTTTTTCCACTGCTGGCTTAGCCGCAGAGGTGGGGCGTCGGCCCGCTTTTTGGCGTTTATTAGTTGCTCGCTCCTCCTGCTCTGCTGTATCGAGCTCTTTTCTCCACTTGTTCCAACGAGCGTGTGCATGCCTAGTAATCAGTGCCTTGTTATCAATCTCGGGGAAGAAATGTTCTTTCGCATAGGCAAGAGCGCCATGGCCGACCAAGAGGATAGGAGGGACCCTCTTGAGTGATAACGGCTTACGAGTATTGTCCAGGACGAGGCGGGCGAGTGCCGAAGGGTTTTTAAATGCTATGAACCGGTTAGCACGCTGAAGACAATAACCAATGAGATTTGTAAACGGATCGAGGTAACAGTTACCCCAAACGGCTCCCACAGCACCAGAACGCCCACTATCTTCCATAATGGAGGCGTCACATTCAACTGTCCCATCTAAAGATAAATTGCTCCCGTAACCAGCGTTGGTAATTTCATTATCTTCCAAGCTTTTCAAAGCCATTTCAACACCATCCGTCGCGGACCCGCCATTCTTGAGAAATGCAATTGCAACCCGGCAAGCCCTGTGAGAAAGATAAAAATAAAACGTTAGGAAAACGTCATATCGCGTAGCAGCCCTCCTTGCTGGTGAAGAAAAGAAAAGGGGGAAGGGAGAAGGGGCAGGCTACTGACGAGGCACAAGCTTCACGATGAGCAGGCTCATTAGGGATGGAATGATAACCGGCTCCGGCATGGACAAAAGCAGCAGACCAATCCTCCTCAATTACAGCTTGGGCGGCTTTCGACTCCGGTTGAGGCTCCATTCTGTTTTTCCCAGGAAAAACTGCACTACAGTAATGGATAACAGCCCTTAGAACAAGCTAGGCACCTTTGGCGAGAAAGATTGGGGGGGGGGTGCTGATCAGTTCCTATGCGAGAAGTCTTCCTGCAACTACGGAAGCCGCAAAGCGTACAGTCTGTCTCTTATACACATCTAGATGTGTATAAGAGACAGGTAATGGATAACAGCCCTTAGAACAAGCTAGGCACCTTTGGCGAGAAAGATGGGGGGGGGGGTGCTGATCAGTTCCTATGCGAGAAGTCTTCCTGCAACTACGGAAGCCGCAAAGCGTACAGTAGGAGGAATCCACGGGAAGGTCAAGCAATAGGAGGTGGTGGAGGAGAGGTAAAAATACTTCGGGGCTGGAGAGGAGGGGAGGGCGAGGAGAAGGAGGGAGGGGGCACGAGAAACGAAAGAAATAACAGACACAGTGACTACGCGGCAGCCATTATTACGAGTGCCAGATCCCCCAAGATCCCCCAAGAAAAGCGCTTGTGTACAGTACGTTGCCTTTCTTCTCCAGCTGACGATCTCATACATGCGGCTCAACAAGGTGGGGCCCTTGATGCCCCTCTATTCGCCAAGATACCGGTACTCTAGTAGCGGGCTCTAAGCCGGAAATGCTATGATATGATTGTCGCTTCGGGAGTTTCCCCAATGAACTATTCTTGGCATGTGACAGGTCTCCGGTTCGATCCCGGAATCGGGCCTTTGGTTTTTTCTGAAACACCCCCCAACTTTTTTTATCTGCCCCCCCAGCTGTGCCCGCACCTATACGTCGTAAATCAAGCCCGTTCTCTGTGTGATAGACAATACAATCCCCAGCCGGGACGCCGCACTGCTGTTGATTGAACTTATGAATGACACTCTAGATAGAAAGGCTTCAGTCTCCTCAAGGCTGCCATCCCACCAATTTTCCCGCTTCTAGCGGATGCTACTACGCAGCGGAGGGCTTGCTCCTGACGGCTAACTCTGAAATAATTCAAACGAATCCATAGATTTCCCTTTTATTACACAAAAAATAAAGCGAAACTTTAACCAATACCCCAGTGGTAACGTCAATAACGTTACTAACCTCACCTACATTATCTCGGACCCAAACAACACTAGTGCTATTCATCTCAAGCCCTATTGGCATGCCGGCAGACAAGAGGTCTAAAGTCCTACTGTCGATAGCTCCGCCAGATCCTCGGAAGAGACATCAATATCTTTCGGATGTGATATCTAACTTTAAGGTGTTGGAGATTGGGTTCCCAGGGATCCGCTCTATTATCGAATTCTGGAGACTGAGGATTTTCGTTAGGTAGTGTTGGCGGTTCTATATCAACCGGAATACTACGCATAGATTGACCAACTAATCTTTTTCCCCACCCAGCCATTGCATGCCTATACTACGATTATTGTGGGCGAAAGAAGTACGGTAAGCAAACTCCGACGGGAACGATTGGTAGGCAGACTTGTGAGACAGCTTGTGACTAACTTAGTCTGCTAGAGATACCGGTGCTCATCCAGGCCTTCCCGGCGGTAAAAGGCCCAGCTTAGCTGGTAGACGAGCCACAGATTCTAGGAATATCTCCTCGGATCTTGGTGTGATCTTTTGAGTAAATTTTCACTGTGTCGATGCGTTGGACGAGTTTCTTCGTGCCGATCCTGATAGTATATTCTATCTCTTGTAGCCCTCATAGAACAATGGCCGAGGTTTGTTTGTTTGACCTATCTAAGCTGTTATCATAGTTAGTAAATGAACTTTTGTCCATTCTTGAGCTTGGTCCACCGACATCCCCGTTCCTCACTTGCCTACCCCCCTCGTTATTGGGGAGCTTATGCGCGAAGGGAGGGAGCTATGGCATCTGGGGAATCCCTTGCACCGAAGTCCGGTTCCTAGAAAGTGCAGCAGCAAATCTTTTGGTATTGAATGGAAAGATGTGTTCTATGGAATCCCGGATCGTACTATTCACTCTGACGGGTCCAGTGGGTTGCATTATGCCGCATCTGTCGAGATCCACAAACCTGCCGCGATGCTTACCTGATGGGAAGCCACGAGCTGGGCAGAGCAGATATCTTGGGAAGCATACCTTTGACTTGGGCTGCTAAGAGTGGTCACGGAAGAGCGGTGGAGATGCTACAGCAAGAGAGAGCGTAGATAGCGCGATTGCACCCTTAAACCGCCGGTATTAAGGACCTAAGAGAAAACCGGAAAATGTAAAAGTCGTTTGATTGGCAGCACAGCGTACTCCATCTTAATTAATATCGAGCATTCCGTCCCCCTTTTATGGTCAAAAATATCTTCTTTTGACCCCCCGCGTGCTCCTCCAACCCAACCTCCCAACTCTCATCGGGCTTTACCACCTCCACCGCATCCCTACACCCACTGCTATCCCCCTCCAACCGCTTTTCCGGTGTGGGTTGTACGATGATCACACAATCTCCTCCTCCTACCACCATCTCAGAACATTGCCGCATATCACCCATACGCACTCCCTCTCACCCTTCCCTCCTTGCATAATCCCGTCGCCATACATTCTATCACTTCGCTTTTTCAGGCGCTGTATACGGTGGCGGTTGAACATTGAGTGGGTCACAGTGGTTTCCAACACTATTTGAGGTAAGGTCAGCGTGGGCAATGCGAGGCAGCGTCCGGAAGAGATTCTCACCCGTGGATTCTCTTGCTTAATTCGTTTAATACCGCTAATTGACTGGAATACTGCACGCCATTCCCCCTATAATCGTTGTCATCCAGAGCCTGACCCTGGAAGAGTTGAATTGCACTGATAGCCATCC
The DNA here is from genome assembly GCA_014065205.1 of Tuber brumale. NCBI lineage: Eukaryota > Fungi > Ascomycota > Pezizomycetes > Pezizales > Tuberaceae > Tuber > Tuber brumale. The sequence goes on from JACCEG010000485.1 coordinate 77,154, forward strand.
CTGTCCTCCCATCTCCATACCCACAGTAGACGATCGTAACTCCCGCCTTGTCATAGGCATCCCAGATCTGATCAAACTGCCCCTGCATCACTGCAGTGCACTCCACAGCCATGATGTGTGAATATGAGATTTTAGCAGCACAAGGCCTGCCCCTTTCTTGCGGCGATAGCTCTATAGAGTTCAAACTGATGATGTTCTTTATCTCGTGGTTTTTAAGGAACTCAATTGAGGTTTCGTTGATACTCTGATCGGAATCCTCGCCGTCGTGATATGGCGTGGAGGACCGCACGAGACAACCAGGAATCACGCACTCGAACTGTCTGAGCACCGAGTTCTTGAGCTTGTGTAGGCCGAATTGCGTGCATACTTCCCCAACCTTTAAATGCGGATTGATGCCACCGACATATTGTAGTGGCCTGCGCGTACTGATATTATTTCCAGGGTTCACCTTTAATGAATACCCGCCCTGGCTAAGCCGCATGAAGATAAGCCACTCCAAAGCGAGGTTATGGGACGCGATACATGTGGGTTTACCACCCCCATCGAGCAGCCCAGGAAATTCCCGGTGTGTCTATTTCGCATGCCAATGCGATAATCTGAGGTCATTTTGCAGATCCACATTTGGTCCCAGTGATCCTCCTGATATTCCCGGAGACAAGACTCCTCTCCTACTGCGGTGAGCATCTCGTTCGTACCAAACAGGCTGATCAGATAGGTTTCGCCTGCGTCTAGGCTGTCGTTACGGCGTCCTGGTGGGAACATGGTGTGGAGGTGTTGGTGCAAGTCTTAAGGGAGGAATGTGGGGGGTGATTTGTACGTGAGGGGATTATAAGAGTCTAGGCTATAGGCTTTGGAGGCTTGATACAGGCCCACGATGAGAGCAGTAGGGGCTCTTATCCTTAGAGAGGTGATGTTTGAAATATCACTCAATCTGAAGTAAAGAAGCTGATGTTCAAGGCAAAATAGGACAAGGCGAGCCTTGTTCCAGTATGTAAGCTCCTTCAATACCTCAATCAAGCAACTAGGTATTTACAGTATAGCTGTCCGTGAAAAACACCCAGAACTCTCCAAAGCAAACCACCAGCAATCTTCTCCAATCCCCCCTACTTCCTGAACACCGGACTCCTCGCTGTTCAGCTACATCCTGAACCATCTCTCCCCAATCCCTCCACCCCCAACAAACCCTCACCCATCGCCCAGACAACCCAACTCCCAATACAAGCAATTTATTAGAAGCCTCCACCCAACTCAGCGAACAGCTCATACTACAAAATCAGATTATTTCAATCACCATACCTTCCACGTTTGTGCTGGGTGAACGAACCAGCCTCCCCCACTTTCCTTGCATCCTTTGACAAACTTCCTTCACTTTGTCTGCGACGTTTTTTGTACTGCGCGAACGTCTGTCTCCTCCCACTGTCCCACATCCTTTAACAATTTCTTTGCACGACGAATAGCCCTTAACCGCTCAGTCTTTCCAAGTGAACTGGTTACAAACCCCCTGAGATCTGCCAAACTAAAAGTGATACCATCTGTGGGGTCCACTGGCACACATATGGGAGCATTCCCTCCGAAGATATCCGTGAATGCTATTTTAAACTCCATTGGTTCTTCGCTTTCCGCTGGTGGTGCTGGTATAACTGTTGCCGAAAAGGTCTCTTTTATATCTGCTTGATCTTCACATGCTTGATACATGTGAATGGTTACCTCTAGGTTACCAACCAAAGGCTTTGTTAGTTTGGCATCCGTATTAAGATTTATTAATCTTTCTGCTAAACTATTAAGGTCTGTCCCAGCTGCAATAGCTTGGATTAGGGCTTGCTCCTCCGTATACGTATTCCCCATCTTGGATGCATCCCCCGATACCCCCTCACGTGTATCAGTGCTTTTCCGAGTATCGTTTTCTGTAATCGATAACACAATAACTATCCTTGTGAGACCTCCCGTATGTAACAGCCAGAGGCGTGCATCCGCAATCAAGTCCTCCAGAGTCTCACTCCACCCAGCTTCGCAGACTACTGAGGGAAACTCTGATCCGCTGGGCTGCACATATGCATCTGGCTCTTTCTCCGATGATCCTGTCCAGTCTCCTTTGAATCCTCCAAAGGCTGTACAAAGTTAGACAAAATAATAAGAGGATTTATTTATTCACTTACTCGTCCCAGAATTAATTTCAAGAAGCTGATCAGCTTGTGAAAATCCAACCTTTGCATCAAGCGCTCTCGAGACATTTCTCATGAAAAATGTTTGCAAAGAGTTATGAGTAGAGGTCGGCATACATTTTATAATAAAACGTTCCGTTAAGAAATTGTACTCAAATCGGATATCTGTGGCTTCTAAGAGATCTGGATTCTCGAGTTTCCAATTGTCCAAGTCCTGTTCAGAAACGTTTTGACAACATAGATCGCCTTCATAATTTTCTCGGAGGTTAACAATCTGCTTTCGACTGAGCATCTTGATTCCAGAAATATTTTTCATTTCCATGTCGGGATGTGCTTGAAACTCAGGCAGTCGAAGAGAGGGATCTGTAGATATGACTGTTGGCTGAAGCGAGATGGATTTCATAGGGAGGGGCCCAGGAGTCGTCGGGTGTTTTATAGCTCTGTCCGAGGTGGCCTTTTTTGGTAGAGGGAGCTTGCAGGGTGATCTGTATTTATCGGCACGGCGGCTCCTTATCTCATACTGATTATGCCACTACTGCCAAGAGCGACAGAAACAGCTGGTCGCTCATTAGACCAATGGTGGAACCCACTTTGCCACATCGTTAAAAGAATTTAAAATAACCACGTGGTAAAAAAACTTGTAAATAGAATTCCAAGCCTTCTTTCAGTGTCGTTACTAGGAACTCCAAATTGAGCGGTGGAATGCGGAACCAGAGAGAATTAACGTAGTATCACCCCGGAAGTGAAAGTGAATCGTAAAAATTTAGAGACAGGAGTGCAACTGGTGCAAATCAGAAGCGGAATCGATGGCTCAAGTCGTGTAGAAAAAGTTCAATTGGGCTGTAAAAAGTTGAACTAGTGACCTACACAGGGTTGAGATAAGATTTAGTAAGTTCATCCGATTGGTGCATCCAAAAACCAACTACCGTATAATCTCGTCAAATCCACTATCTCCGGCATGGCTCTAATCTCCAGATCCTGAGTCAATAACTCCTGAGAGGGATTAGTGTTTTCCCGACACGGTATAAGATCCTGGAGTGTTGGATCTCATTAACCTGTATTTGCAATTATATTAACATACCCAACTAAACCTTCTCAGGAGCTTTTGACCCAGAGTCCGGATATTAGAGCCTACCGGAGATAGTGGATTTGACGAGATTATACGGTACTCCTTGATCACTTCAAGAGTTCGGATGGAAGAAAATACCTGTAATATGAAGAGGAGGATTAAGCGATAGTCTGGTGCTTAATTGAGGATAAGTATGGACTCGGAAAAACCAGGTATCTGAACAGGATACGAAAGTGATGCAGTGATGAGTATGCGGTGGTACTGAGATAATGGTGAAAGAATGATGAAACAAATGAGAGAGGGTGGAGAGAAGGTGGAGGGTAAAGAGCAGCTGGTTACGAATCAAAATAAATATGTAAGCGGTGGAACATGGGGTTCTGCTGACCTGAGGAGACCGAAAAATTCCCTTAGATCCTAAAATATAGCTAATCTTCCATCATATGGTTTCGTAGTGTAGTTGGTTATCACATCAATCTACCACAATGGTGGTCCCCACTTCGAGCCCGGGTGAAATTAATCTTTTTTTTTTTCCCTTCCTCTCTCCTCCCGCTAGTCATCGCTTTTGCTCTCCAGTGTCTCCACTACCACAAGCCCAGTCCCTTCTTCCCACATATACCATTTTGTCCATCACTCCACCGCGAACGGGGCGTCATGTGTCCTGCCACAAGCCCGACGCCTCGATGCCTATCTCCAGCCAAAACCCGATTCAATATCGAAAATGGTGTGCGGATCTACGACGGTTGCCGCCCGAGAGGATTCCACCACCCCCGACAAACACTGCAGTCTCTGGCCGTCCCTCCTCCTTGTTTCTCCCTCTTCCCTGAGCAAAGTCACCTGTGTATAACTCGCTAAGTGTTTTAAGCTTCCGGCGAGCGAGCGGTTCCGAATCTCGCAGCGCTCCCAGTGGCTCGACACCTTACCCGTATGTGTCATACCAGGTCAGCGGAACATTTCCCCTATAATTTTATGATAGTATTATTATTATGATATCCTCCGCACGGTGGATTTGGGGTCATTGGTGCCGGCATCATGCGTCATTGGGGGAAGGGGGTACACGCAAGCTGAAGGGTATCAATAGTTTAAGTATATGATAGAGGAGAAGTGTGACGTAGAATTCATCTACGGGCTTCATGAGCATACAACAGACCCGAGTATCATAGATTGTGACGCGAGTGATCATTCATGATGGGTAATACTGTACGATTACTGTGCAACGGTCTCAAGCCGGGAGCACCCCGCCAACAGAAAAACTCTAATGCGACAAAGGCAAAGTATATCATCCGTACTTATTGCTCAATAGAAAAAACTGACCAACTAACATACCGCGAGGACCAAAAAAGCAAGCATAGCTAAAATTGTAAATACAAACGTCCCCAACCCGATATCCCACATTTATGAAAATCATTCACCCCCCGCGCTACCCACTTTCCCCACCAGATGCTCCGGCTCCCGGGCGGCAGTATCGTGGTTAGTCCTGTCCTGGGAGGAACCAGTTGGCTGGCCGGCCGCCAGACCTCCAAGCTTCTCCTGGCCCATGAGGCTGACTTTGCCGCTCTCTCCCCAGAAGGTCAGCCTGGACCATCCTGGCGATCCGTGTCTCTTGGGTGGAGAGGTCTTTCATCGCGTTGTCCTTCCACCCGTCAACGACGGATAGACTACGCTCAACTTATTCAGTTAGGTGGCCGACTTTTGCATCTATGCTTCCTGCTCTCAGCCTCCCTTTCCGCCTTCTTATCACTCCTACCTCCGACCGACCGCTAAACTTCCTCTATTTCCTCTGCCCACTCCAGCCCTGCCTCAAGCTTTCTCACCTGTATTACTCGAAATGACTGCTTCGCGACAGCGTACCAAAGTGGTGTTTGGCCACCTTGATCCCCCATATCGGGATTAACCTCTTCACGTTCTAACCGTAGCTTCACTGCTTTATGGTGGCCCTCCTGGGCAGCCCATGCGAGTGGTGTTCTGCCTTCATTGTCCGGGAAATCCGGGTTGATGTCTTTCCGTCCCAATAGTAGTTTCACCATTCTATCATTACGGTCAAGGGCAGCCCAGGAGAACGGTGTTCGGCTGCCTCTGTCTGCCATATTGGGGTTGACATCTTGCCGTCCCAGCAGTAGAATCACTACTGTCTCATGCCCTCCCTCGGCAGCCCAGGAGAGCGGTGTTCGGCCGCCTCTGTCTGGCATATCGGGGTTGACATCTTGCCGTCCCAGCAGTAGCATCACTACTGTTTCATGCTCTTCCCCGGCAGCCCAGGAGAGAGGTGTTCGTCCAAGACTTTCAGCCATAGTAGTGTTGGTGTTTTCCTCGGGTTCCAAATGTAGAGGCAGTGCCCAAAGAGTAAAACGTGCCCACGAAAGAGCAGAAAAATAATTGGCAAGCGAAACTTGTGCTGAATGGAAAACAACGTGCTTGAGGGATTTGTGATCGTAGGCCTTGGATCAAATTGGTTCTTAGCGACAGTGCCAGTGGTAGAAAAGTTTAAAAGAATGAATTGAGAAAGTAATTAATTAAGAATGCCGGTGTTTTGTTCCGAAAAGGTGTCTGTTATCGCATGAAGCTTGGTAGAAAAGGCATCGCAGGCCGTGCAGCAACGAAGAACATGTAAGGCAAGATATAAGAATTTCTTGGAGAGCCACCTCAACTAATATTTCGCAGAACAGTCACATTCAGGCCCAATTTAGTGTGCAAACATAAACAAAGAGCGTCATTTTTATAAAAAAATACAACAGAAACCCCCACTTTTGGCAGAGCATGCTATAATTGGAGTGGTGAAAATAAAAGGGACATTCTATAAATATAGAGGCTAAAAACTGATTCGGCAATTGCGATGGCTTGGCGCTTTCGAGGTAAAAGTTGTTTCTGACGACAGTAACACCAGTAGCAATGTGAGGAAATAACAAATATCCACATTACCTGTATGAAAGAAACTTTAAAAGCGGAAGTCTTTTTAAATCCTATCGGAACTCTCTTTCTTGCCATTTCAGGATTTATGTAGACATTTACCATGCATATGCAAGTTTTTGCTTCTAACAAAATTGGGCGCACTTGCTGTCTGAGTCTTAGTTGTTGATATCCTATAATACGGGCTGAACCTCAAAAGCGCCAGGCCATCGGCTCGCGGAGGCATTCCTGGCAAAGACGCGTGAGTGCTGTACGAGTACTGTACGGGTACAAGTCCCCCGCATGTGCGGAGCAAACATAGGGGGGATACTGTGGGCTGAGAATACGTTGCCGAGATCCCTCCTATGTTCACTCCGCACCTGAGGGGGACTTGTACATGGCAATTTGCTTCTTAGGCTTCTGCTGGCTATTCCCTCGAACTGGGTTAACATTCCAAGGTCGGGTATTGATGCTGACGTGTTTTTCACTGCGGTAATACCAGGGCTGTACGCGCAGTGCTTGAGTTCGTTAACCGAGCTGTGGAAACAGTTGGGGGGTGATTGGGTGCTCGGCCGGGATGGGGGGAAGCAGGGTGTTATGAATGTGCTTGATGTGGGGGTAGAGGCGCTCGGGTACTTGCTTGGCAGAGTATTGTGGAAGCGGGAGGAGAGAGGGAAGGATGAGTTTTCGGAGAGAACAGGGAAGCCGCCACCTGGCTCGGGTGGGAAGGCACTGCGGGCGGCGAGGGAGATGAGTAGCTTGCGGGCAGTTGTACGGGCTCTGAATTGGTGTGTCGGGTTCACCGTCGAAGGGGGTTATGCCAATGACGTCTATCGTTGGATTAATCTGGGTTCTTTGTGTTGGCTCGATGGTCGATCCACAACGGAAGGCGACATTTGAGTACCGTACTCAAGATCTTCATGCTCTTTTTTTTATTTTTTAGGATGACTCATCTGTGAGTCACTGCAGATAGCTGGGGCGCTCATAGCGGTGCGAGAAGTGGTAGTAGTCCCCGCGGTTAGTGCCGCCTGTGGCCAGAGGGGAACAAAGGCTATTGTTCTTGGTTCGTGCATGGGGCGATTACACCACCAGGCTCCTTTTTGATAGGGGGATTGGTGAAGCCACCGGCATTCTTGATCGCGGGGGATTGGAAGGCTTTGCCAACGTCCTTGATGTAGTCATATAGGATGGTGGAGCGGGCATAGGCGACGGCAGCGAAGCTCATTGGCATGCCTATTTCGATGATCGAAGAACCCTCGTTCAGATTTAGGTGCGACCAGAGTTGTTCAATGGTTTGGCCACGGAAAAATGACTTCCCTATCGGGAGGATTCTGTAGTAGCGATGATCAGATTGTAGAGTTTTCTCGGCGAAGCCTTATCCCTCTCTATCGGGGCGCCTGGTATGTGGTGTAGGTTTTTGAAATAGATATCCGGCACTCGCGGAATAAACCGAGTATCATCCGGGATCCTCGACGACACAATGCAACAACTCTGCAATTATAGTTAGACCCTTCCGCGCGTCATACTCCCACCTATCAAATGCGACTCGTACATTATACTCCATCGAATGCTGGGTTGTTCCTAAGAGCATCGGAAAATTGGAGTACAGAGATACGAGGAAGAGCAGGCGAAGCAGGCCGCAAGGCTTCAGATGAAGCAGGATGCTAGGGAGAGGCATCTCAAAATGGTTAGGGCGTACAAGAGAAAGGAAAGGGGCTGCAGGAGAAGGCAATGCCGGGGAAGGTGACCGGGGAGATGCTCGAAGAAACGATTAGGATGTGTAGAGAGAGGAGGATGATGATGCAACTAGTAGTGCAAACACGGAAAAGGAGTAGGAGGCGGCGAAAGGGGGGGGTGCAATCGCCGTTTTGCACTCGCACTGTAATAATATTTTTCATATCTGCAGCATAGGTCGCCGGTGGGTGGGGTATACTTGACCATTCATAAAATATTCGGATGCCTTGGCGCCAAGATGCGGATGTTTGGGCATATCTTGGCGCCAAGGCACTCGAATACATTATGAATCGCCGGGTATATGGTGCTTCTCAATTTTTATAAATTATTCACCCAGCTCTAAAAAGCGTTAACTGCAGCACCTATTGCTGGTATCATTCGAAAAAGTCGAGTAATTGCTGGTGAAAAGATACCACCATCCCACGACTCCCGAATCCACTAACCTCTTCCATCGCCCGCCCAGCAGTTGTGGGAACGAGAAGACGTATACAGGTACGCTGGTAGTACTCTTGCTCCGGAGGAGTGCTCGGGCAAGTGCTGTTGACTGTGGGGCCAACATGAGCCCGCTGTCGTCCGTCCGTCCGGAGCCGGCACAGTACCTTCGCGATGCATGGCTTGGAAAATAGGTCTTTGTCGAGTGATGTTTTGTGATCCTGATGAATATAGTTATCAACACAAGGAAGGGTGGCGCCAGTAATAGATACCGTGCCCTCCCACAGGGCATCCGGATCCATTGCTGAATGAACCGGATGAGCGGAGGATTATCTGTTAGCTTAGTACTCGCTTGAACGTTATCCTCCTGTAAATTGCGTACTCAGCTCCCCTATACGGGTATTACCACGCATGTGCCGCATATGCATCCCTAGCTCCTGATCGCTTCCCTCTAACTACCTCCTTTTACGTGCCACCCCCATTTCCCCTTTCCTCCTGCTTCCCAATAACCACCTCGTTCACTCCACACGAACGATTGGTAACATTCCTTCCACCCCATCAGTCCCCCCGACCCCCCGCATGCCGTGGAACCGGCTCGACCAAGACCCTGCACTCAGACAGAGAGAAAGGTTCGTGTCATTTTCTTGTTTGTGTTCTAGGTTATTTGTTCTAGCACCAAGCCTGATAATGTAACAGGATACGATGGAACTAAAGCAAACACCTCTATCCTGGGCCGCAGGAAATGGGCACCACGGTGTAGTAAGGAATCTGTTGCAAGTGGAAGGGATCGACGTCAATCAAGTAGATGTCGATGGCCGTTCACCTCTGTGGTAGGCTGTAAGGATGGGACATGCCGGTATGGTGAGGCTACTACTGGACAAGGACGATATTAAGCCGGATTTGGCGGGTAATTCCGGCCGGACACCACTATCCCGGGCCGCAGGAAGGGGGGACAACGAAGTAGTTAGGGATCTATTGAAATTCGAAGGGATCGACGTCAATCGGGTGGATGTTGATGGCCACCCACCTCTGTGGTGGGCTGCCTGGATGGGACACACCAAGGTCATGAGGCTGCTATTAGAAGTTGATGATATAAAGCCAGATTTGACGGGTAATTCCCACCGAACACCGCTATCGTTGGTCGCCAAAGATGGGAAAGTAGAGGCCGTATGGCTACTTGTGGAACGGGAAGATGTTAATCCCGGATTGCCGGACCACTCCAACCAAACACCGATTTTGTGGGCAGCCAAGCAGGGCCATGAGGCTGTTGTAGAGTTGCTGCTAGCACAAGGAGGTGCCAACCCGAATTTTGCTGACGATAATGGCAAAACGCCCCTTCTATGGGCTGCCGAAAAGGGGCACACAGGAATTGTCAAGCTCCTCATCGGATGTGAGGCAGTCTACCGCTTCGAGAAAACCAGCGGAGGCCAAACCCTACTCTTACAGGCCGTATTGCATAGAAATACGCAAACTGTGCAGCTGCTCTTGGAAGGGGAGAATGCTGATGTTAACGCATCCGATAATATGGGCAGGACTCCGCTCCACCACGAAACAGGAATTAAACGAGTTGTCCTGGTGAAACTTCTTTTAGGATGGCCGAAAATCAATCCGGATGTTCCGGACAATGACGGCAGAACACCACTCTCATGGGCTGCCAGTCATGATAACGATAGAGTAGTGAAGCTTCTGCTAGAACGTGAGGATGTCGATCCCAATAGGGCAGAAAACCATGGCAAAACACCAATCTGGTATGCTGCCAACCGTAACGCTTGTCAGGTAATACCGCTACTGCTAGGCGAAACGCTCTTCCATGCATTCAGATTCGAAGGAGTCTGCGCAGGTCTGCAAGTCCCAGAGCTGGCCTGGGCACACCGCACGATTCTGTATGGGTCATCCGATTAGCTTTATTCTTCCATTTTTTCCCTGGGACAGCGACTTACCCCGGGGAGTGCAATTAACCCAATATTCTGGCCAACTATCCCGGAGAAGATGGAGGCGATGTAGACGTAATTCCCCCAATCCGGGTCTCTCCTGCGGAGATCCGCGCTTCGCTTCTCCACAGGACCCTGAGATCCTGGGAAAGAGTATGCTGCGCTCGCCGTGAAGGTAAAGAGGAGGAAGGCCTTGAAGAACGACACCATGACTGCTAGCTGCCTTGGTGGTACAAGTGCGGTGGGCGCAGCAAGTATGGGTGGGCATTCAGTGGAGATCTTGCAGCCTTTTTAAAGGCGATCGATGGCTTGGGAGTAATGGGCATTGCGAACAAGGCGACTAAGTTAGTCAATATGGGATTGTTGGTCATGGGAGAGGCGGCCTGGGTCATTGAACGAAACACAGACTGTAATATTCTAATGGTGCAAGAAATTATCCAAGGAACAAAAGCTCTCGACAAAGTCCCCTTTGGATAATACCATCGGAATCCCGGAGTTCCGTTCCCATAGTTCACAAGAGACATCACAAGGGACGGATCATAATGCATACACCACAAAGCCACGTATACTTGCTTTTCCCAAGTATTATGACCTTTTTGGCAGCTGTAGCGCTGGCATCGTGGGTGATACCTAACGAGTTTTCACATTTATGGTTAGTTCCTTAGTATCGTTGGTATTGTTCTGGGGAACAATATTAAGAACTCTAATATCTAACGACACACACAAAACTCGAGCTTAAAGGAAACAAAGATGTTGACCGAGGGCAGTTGTAAAGAGCAATAAAGGTCCACCACTCGTCCAGGACCCGGCGCCCCTATTGGGTCTGGTGGTTTAGCAGCTTCGACGGCGCTTGTGGCGGGCCCGCGTGCGAAATCGCAAGTCAACAGATACCTCTGGTCGGGAGACAATCAGTAAATCCCGATAGCTCGGCGATAGGCATTAGGAGCCCTTGTTCTATGTAGTAGCATTTCTGCTTCCCTATTGGAAAAGCCATTGGGGTGATAAGAACCGTTCCCTCGCGCTAGGCACTTATTAGGGGTGCCGGTAATTTGAGCATCGATTTCGGTCAATAACTCGAAAAACAAAGAATTAGGAAATAATTCCCACAGGTTATAGGCCAACTGGCAGTGCTAGAGCTTTCTCCGGTTAGGTGAGCGGGACAGCGTATCTGCTGAGCATGTTGGCAAAGGATGGTCACAGGAACTCGAGCCCGGAAGGTCTCCTTATCAGCCATTCGACAGAAAAAACAAATTCCAACCACGACCAATATCCACCCCCGTGCTCACGCTATTCGGTGGAATGGGGATAGTCGACCTAGTGAAGCTTAATACTCCACAGCTCTTCGGAGATGGCATTTGAAAGCTATCGTTGTGTATACACTAGATTGCCCGTTGTTGCCCAGGGCAATAACACAGCTCAAGTGTGAAGGAGGGCTACCTGATATCCTACCATCGCATTTCAAAGCTGCCGTTATGTGGAGAAAAGAGAACGTAAAAGTGGGTCCTCTTATTCGGAACCCACCATCCACCATCAACCATTGGTGTCATTGTCGTCCCTCGGGAGCGATATTGGTAGAGAAGCTCCCACAAGCCGGGGTCACGGTCTTAGGGTCTCACATGCTGTGATAAGCGAAGGATCGTAAGGCATCATACGAAAATGTTGGGGAAATAAAGGGGATACAATACATTGAAAGTTGCTTGTGCTCATATACCGAATTGAACCCGTGTATATACAACTCTCGACCTTGTTTTATACCAAGATAGTAAGTTAAATCCGATTGAATATAAATGTTCAGAGCGCGACATCTCCAATAAACACGGCCATCAGTACATAATTCTACCCACTAACCTCAAATGCGCAAATCTCGAAGAATATGTTATTTTGCTGAGACTTCAGACTCCGGGCAATGTTGATTAACCGAGTGATATCGAATGATTATTGAGAACTGTGAGTCTTGGATATAACGGCATCATCGAAAACGTTCCCACGCTGCATTTTTCATGGGCTCTACTCGGGCTCTCCTGTCTGTTCCTTTACTCGACTCAAGTTTGAACCTTCACCCTTTTTTTTTTCTTCATTCAGACCCTCTACTCGAGTATTGGAAATAATTCTCCTCGTGTTATAAACATATGTTTCTTATCACCCCCACCTTCTAGCATCACTTTCCATTCCTAACTTTGAATATCCCTAATACCGTAGTGGGGGGTAATACCCGTGTCTGGGTATCACCTCGTAACCACGCCGACGACCGAAATGCACGAAGAAAATGTCATTCTTACATAGCCTGATACTATCCCCAAGTGGCTGAATTTTACCTGTATTCTAAACATTTAAAAAGTGATAGTCCACTGCCAAAACACCCACCCGTGCGCCACCATACATATAAGCATCACCGCATCAAAAACTCAATTCTCAATGCCCAATCCTCCAATCCCAATCGATATCCAAAGCCACACACATACATCCAACGCGCCACCCACCTACCGGTACAGAATATCACCGTCTCTCCCCCTCCCCACCAATAGTATATCCTCTCGCAACCCCACTCCTACCGGTCTCTACCACAGCGCCAAATCCATCATTCCCATTCTCATCTTCCTCATACTTAATCAGTATGTCACTGCCTAGGCCTCTCCATGAGCGCTTATCTTTCAAAAACTGTGCAGCCGGAGAAACTACCCCCCCAATGGCACCGCTTAGTTGTTTCGACGAATTCGAGGTGTGTATTAATGCAGACGAGGGGGCGGAGGGATCTTGAGAGTATTTTATGGGGTGGGGTTTTCGAGGCATGTGACGGGGGGTGGTTACGTATCTGCCGGTGCGTAGGTCGAATTCTGGGGGTTCGTCTTCCTCTTCGTCTGCTCCCTCCTCCCCACCCTCTTCACCGACATCTACCTCTTTGCCGCTGGCAGCAGCCATAAACTTCCTATCCCCATCCATCTTAAGCAAACTTTCGAAATCAGACACCCAGAGGCCGGTCCACCCCCACCCGTCTTTCCTGCTAAGCGCAATTCCAATCTCAAACGGGGTCACCACGCCCCTGAAAAATCCCCTGCCACTCCCTTCCGCACCACCCCCTACAATCCCCTGTTCCCAACAGCCTACGCCTACCCAAACCTCTACCTCGGCGAAATTCGCCACCTTCTCGACGTTGACCTTACCAACGACAACTAAGTAACTCTTCCTCCCGGCATCCCGGATCTGCCGTTTCAGCATTGATATAACCGAGAGGTAATTTTTTACGTTTAGAGTGTTGACTAGAATTCCTATCACATTTGCGCTGCGGGCATGGGAGAGGAGGGCGTATCGCCGGCGGAGGAGGGTGGAGGTGGTTTCTCGGTTGTAGGTTGGCGGAGTAGTGGTTGTGTCATATGTGTGGATTGAGTGGACGCGGGAGTTTAGGACCAGGAGGAGGGGAGTGGGGGGGAGATGTGGAATAGGGAGTATGACTTTAATCCTCCCTCTTCTCCCTCCTCTTTTCCTTCTCTTTCTTCTGCTAAGCAGTCTGGAGGAAGGCTCCTGTTGGGAATTTGAGCTGATGGGTCATGTATTACCTCTGTTGGATAAACATTGGTGTACCCCATTCCTTGCAGAATCTTGTGTAAAGGCCCGACGTGAGAAGAATATGTGACATCTGCTATTATGATCACCTTTTGTGACTTGTCCGAGAATGTGTTGTAGAATGTGCTAGCGGCATGGGTGAGGTCTAGAGGGTTTGAGGTAAAGACGTAGATTACCGGTAGGCGGGTGGTGGGTGAAAGGCATGAGCGGCCGTAGTGCACGAGGACATCGGCAGCACAGTGTTCTGCGGCGATCTCATCGATGCAGCAGGTGGAGTATGAGGTGTCGGCTAGGATGAAGGCTCTCTTGGGTTCTGAGGTTGGGGTGGTGGTAGCTGTGCCGGCGGTAGGCTGTGTGGTTTGAGGGATGGGAGATGTTTTACAGGAACATACTTTGGCATCTGACGGTGCTTCAGGTGTTGCTGTTTCCCCAGTGTGTGCTGGTTTCGTTAGTGAGTCTGGAGCGCAACTTCCTTCTCCATTGCAATTTGCTCCTCCGCTCTCCGCTTTATCCCCGTTCCCTGCAGTTCCCGCCTGAGGCTCTTGCCCAGTTTCCCTGTTTATCCCCTCCAAAACAAGCTCATAAACCCTCGTACTATCCCTCAGGAGCTCATCCGGGAACTGTAATGCAACTCTTGCATACCCACGAGCTATAATCTCCTCACCGTCCTGTCAATCTCATATAGCTCTTTGAAAGCCACTTCATCGAGACCTCGGTGCGCTCAGAGGTTTGCGGGTTTCTCAATGTTTGCAGATTCGAGGAATTGTATGTCGGGAGTGTACAGCGGGAGACTGCTGGATAGGGCTGTCATGGGGAATTTGGAGACAATTGGTCCCTGGATTTTATTATAGTTGATTTGAAGGGCTGTGGCCAGTGTAGTTTGTGTGATAGGGGCAGAGGGTGTTAAAATACTGGTAGGTGGGATTGAACTTGTCTGTCAGTATTACTCTGTAACACAACACTTCACGGGTACCAGTACTCGGGTAATGGGACATCACAAGGGGGGCAGAAGATGCTCAACAGCGTATCATAGAGCCTCAAGAGCCGGGTAAGTCAAAGTTAGTTTAGGTTTCACTTTGGCCTGCCTTTAAAGCTGTCAAAACCAAAGCTTGGCCCGGCCATGGCCAGTCGATCCATTCCCATCGAAAGAAAAGCAATACAAAATATACCGATTCTAAAAGCTTGACCTCCGGCCTCACGCCGGACCTGATTCCAGCTATGGCATATAAATACAACACAATCTTTCTCTCCTTGGATATCTTCTCTCTCTCGGTTCACCCTACCAAGCCGCTTTATGCGGCAGGACTCCTGAGCGGGAGGTTGGAAGTCTACAGATGGGATGATAGGTCTGAAGAGAGGGTGGAACCAAAGGAGGTGATAGCTGGCCATGGTGAGGGGTATGCCATGCAGTGGGATACGAGAAGATATCGTGAAAGTTGCAGGGCGGTTGCTTTTAGCACGGATGGTGAATGTATTGTGCTCCCTTAGCCCGATGTTTTTGGAGGATGCAGGTTTGACATCTCTGGCGTTCATAGATATCTTCTCTGCCAGCGCCAATTCACTCCTTAAGCTTGCCGACGCAGATACTGGACAGGTTGTTTCGAAGGCTTATATTCCTTCATTCAAAAATCTCACGTAACATTTCCAATTAAAGTCTATTATATCCTAGAGGAGTTGCTAACGGATACCCACTACAAAGCTGAATATCCCTCGGTCATTGCACCACTCTCTTCAGCTCACCTACTCGTTGGTACCGATTCTGGGAGGATTAATCTCTACGACGTACGCGAGAATAGTCTTACGCGGCCAGCTCAGACTTGGAAGAGGGTTCATAATGACTACATTTCTTCAATCACACCACTGCCTTCCGCCGGCGGGGGCCTTGCTCGCCAATTTGTCTCTACCGGTGCTTCTACACTTGCCTATATTGACTTCCGCAAGCATGGGAAGGCTGTCATCGAATTGGAAGACCAAGAAGATGAGCAACTCTGTTCGGCATATGTATCTGGCCTGCCTGCTAGAGCCGGGCGTGGAGGTGAAAAGATCCTTGTCGGGAACTCTAGTGGAGTTGTCACGCTGTGGAATAGAGGCGAGTGGGAGGATCATAAGGACAGGATCAACTTTTCAAAGTCTTCTGGAGAGTCTGTCGATGCCATTGCCGCTCTGCCGGACACATTCCTACCAAAATTTGTGATCGCAGGCCGCCCTGAAACGAACGAGTGATATCCCGTGACCCACAACAAACGCCAAGGGCTGACTAAAAGGATCGCTCAACTCACGGGCGGGGAAATCTCTTCACTTCTTCTCTCACCACTAACACACTCGCACACTCTCCACCCAAATGGCTCTATTCGCGCATGCTCTCTCTAACTAACTAACATCAACTAACGGTAGGGACAGGAGTATATATCAACCACAAACGTCTCTCCGGTCCCCAGGCAAGTTCTCCCACTCACTCGCAAAGCAAACACAAACTAACAAAGGAAAGACAAACTTCCCCCATACTTCCATAGCCTCCGCTGGGCTTCCTTCGCTTTCCTTCCTCGCGTCTCCAAACCTTGCGCTCCACCGCCGAAGCGTTTTCCCGGTGCCAAAGTACGTCCCCGGAAAACCTATCCACCAAAAAAAATAATGCTAACTATCGCGCAAACAGCAACAATAACATGATCCAATCCTTCTCTCTGCCGGTATGCTTTCCCCTTCCCCCTCTCAAAGACTCCCCATGCTAACAAAAGGAAAACAAACATCACAGGCCCCCCCCCCATTCCTTTCCCTTTCGTTCTGTGCCTTTCGGAGGATTCCCATAGCCTCCACGCATTTCCCGTCGCCTGGAGCGCTTCCCCGAAACTAAAGCGCGCTCCCAAAAAAGCTAACAAGAAAAACTAACTAGCGTGCAAAACAGACAAACCACCGGGCGACCGAACAAACGAACGGACGAGCAGCGGGAAAATGAGAGGAAGGAAGGAGGGAAGGAAGGAACGAAAACGGGGGGGGGGGTAGGGGATGAGGGAAAAGAAAAAAAAGCGAAGGAGAGAGTATGGCGAGCAGTAATGCTCGCTGTGCGATTTCCAACAATTTCAGCATAGGAATTCCGAGTTCGGGAAATTTGTAGCCGCTGGATCCGCTGACGGGAAAGTCCGGATTTCCAAATTAGGGAGCAATCGTATTGTCGAGACTCTCTTCAACATTTCTTGACCACCGAGGAAGTGAAAGGAGTTATAGGTAACCTGAGTCCCTTGACTGACGACAGTGAAAGCGTAGATGGTGTTACAGAGCTCGGAATAGATTGGGAAAGAAATTTGGTCTCTGCAGCCGGTTCCACCATCAAAGTCTAGTACTGGGACAAGAATGCCCTGGGTGCTCAGTGCTCAGGGAAAAATGGAAAGCGCAGCCTGAACAAAACTGACACTGACACTGACCTGGAGGATGGGTCTGGCAATGATAAGCGACAATCCCTCAAGAAGAAGTGCAGAAAGAAGCGAAAGGGCAGGACCGGAAAAGCTAAGAGCGCTGGTTCACAGAAGCTTACTAATTTCTGTGGGTTGGATCGAAAGGCTTTGTGTACTGCCTCGCACATTTCTCAATTCCTCTGATTTTGGAGTGGAAGTGAGTATTGTATAGTAATTTTATCGTTCATTTCTCGCACTAGTGGCATTTAATATCATTGGTGACGTATTTTTATTCTGGGTGGTGGGTTATGAGGAGTTGCGGATGGGTGGTGAGTAATGGGTAAAGATGGGTAAAAATCCTATGGGAAGTTTGTACCTCTGTAAAAAAAACCAAGTACGGGGGATATGTGCTATGGGAAGGTACATAGAAGAAATTGGTAGTCGAAAGCGAATCTTTCTTGTATATTCTTCTGCTCCTAAGATCGCAGTACTTTTATACCAATATAAGGCAGCTATGATATATACACAGATCTAGGGTTTAACTTGAATGTTTAGTACTCAATATATCCATGTCACATTGAAGCAATTATCGTTGTTATTCAGTTATGTGCCGAAACTGGATTGTCAGAAAAAGCATGGATCGATAGGGCAGCAAGCGAAGCAAGACGGACTGGCTGCTGGGGATCACTGTTCGATCATAATCTCGTCCATCACTATTTCTCAATTCTTTGGATCCTTCCAATACTTGGATCTTTAATAACAATAGATGTTGGCTAATAAGGAAAGTAAAGGAAAGGAGACCAGCAATGAAACACCAACACTAATTAATGAAGGCAAGAGTGATACGACCCGCTGCCAACATTGAGAATTTGTTTCCTCGAGAAGCAGCACCAGCCCCTATTACCATAAAAAGGCTAAAGAATGAAGAGTAGGAAAGAAGTATCAAACTATCCAATAGTAACAAAAAGAAGAGCCTGCCTCGGTACTAGTAGCAAGGACAACACCCTCAGAGACATATACATATTCTACATTACCGGTACCGCATTGTGGGAATCACGCAGGCTCATTTCCATACTTGAGAATAAATTGCTCAACCCTATAGTGCAGCAGTTCAAGTTGGATATCCAGTGGAAGTTTGGTTTGTGGGTCAATACCCGGTGGGCAGTGCCCTCTGAATAACTTCTATTCTAAGAGTAGGATCTGGTAGGCTGGAATTGGGAATTGGAAATACTTTCTAGACAGTATGTTGGTAAAGATTGGCTGGCGTTTACCGAAGACTAGAAAAGAGAAAGTATATGATTGTGTGGGAGGGTAAACGCAGCTGGCCTAGTCATATGTGAGATTTTCACAATTGCCTGAATTTGATTTTCCACATTCTCCTCAAAGAGCTTTACTAGTATTACACAATCCTAACCTTCCCACCTGACCTGTTAGGTATATGGAAATCTGAGACAAAAAGTCCAGACCTCACAGTAGGGTAACTGTGCACAGACTCTCGATTTACCGGAGCCAAACACACCCTTCCAGCCCCCTTATAAAGCCCACATGTCATTAGCGAGATTTCGAGAGTTGCGTCCTATAACTAAAAAGTCACATCAATGAAGCCCACTTTATAACACCATATACATCGCCGCCGTCTGTCTGACCGCATGCTGTTCACAAGGTATATGAGAGGAGACCTGTAGCAACATCTGAGAAGTAGAACAGAAGATATCCATCAGAGGTGCATTGAGATAGTGGGCTTCAAAGTTAGGCTTCCTAATTATAGGCCGAAGGTGACAGGATGTTTTCAGCGAAGTACTCTAATAGGATGTTCCAGTGGCAGAGGCTATTAAGGACGTACCGAATCTACCCATACTCTTCTGAGATCAGCTGTAAGTTGGTTGGTCCTAGTAATAGGACAACTTTATAGAGACCGGCTGACTAAGAGAAATCACGCTCAGAAAGGAAGACCCAGATAAGTCAGAGACCCTTAAGACGATTGACATGTCAGGCTTGGACTCGCAATTGGCACTAGGGGGCCCGATATGAAACTGACCACTTCATGACCAAAGAGACTACTGGAATGATAGTCAACAAAACTAAAGTAATATAATAGTCTATACGGACAACCAAGTTGAGGGCCGCTGTTTGGTATAACAAATAGTGCAGTCATCTCAACAGAGGAATACCATTCTGTAACCGTGAAAGGGTGTGAGAAGTTTCAGAGTCAAATGTTGTTCGCACTTATAAGATTCTGGACATTTGCGTATTAAAACCAGAGTGGTACTTCGGAAGCATAGTAGTTAAAAGTAGTCCACAAACACTCAGATGTGGGATATAAATATCGAAGTGCCTTCCGAGCTTTACAAACATCATCAAGCAATGGAGAAGAGATCTTATCAATATAAAATTGTTTACACTTTAAAAATATTTACCTTACCTATTTATCGAGACGAGCCTTCCTCAACAGCTTTCTCCGACTGAAGATTTAAGCCTACACCTCTCAGTTATACTAGAGTTTGACATCTGCCTAACACGATCCTTCATACCACAGCCAACATTCCCAGACAAGTGATGATTCCAAGCTTGTTCAACCAGACTGATGGGTAATCCCCGGAGACTCCATCTAGGCAGTTGGGAATAAAACAAAAGTCGGGTTCCTTGATACTAGCGACATAATTTCCCATAAAGTTTTCAATTCCTACAGTTCCTGGTTAGAACTATTATTTTCAGGAGTCAATCATGTAGTCTTATGCAGTGATATTAGGGGGTGTACATGTTTATCCACCTCTTCGCTGATAAGCCTGGTAGCCCTCCATCGCCCATACTGCCTCACTAGCCAGTATCCCTTACTGTACCTCCCATATGGTAATGTGATCATAATATCATACAAGTAGTTCACGGTACTAACTACTGGTACGAGTATAATAACTCTTCGTGGAGGAAGGGGTAAGGCTAGTGCCAGGAAACCAACTTGGGAAGTGTAAATCATCCCCTCATGTTGCTCAGTCAACTCGGCAGCTCTTAGCCAATCTTCTCTCAGCCTGAATTGAAAGACTATTAGTGCCCAGTTACTTTGAGGACCCCTATCATACTTGCACTGTACAGGATTCTGCTCATACAGTCCTGGACTATCGCTGAAGTCAATAGCAGGGTAATCATGTATGTGAGAGTCAAGAGTGTTTGGGGGTTTTCCACCTCACTTCTCTGCAAACTTCTTTTATTGTTTCCTTCCTCTTGTAGCAGTGCTACTGGGCAGTAATCTACAAGTATCACACTCCTACCATACAAGCACCATATGTTGAATTAAGAATAGTGTCACTTGCCTCCTTACAAGACCAAACCCAGTTAGACACTTCATTACGAGGGTCCGTAAACTTCTTATCTCTAGACTCGAACTCTTGCTCAGCATACCTGCAAAGGGAATTTCTCTGCACAAAGAGCTGGTATAGTAGGGCGCAAAGAGCAAATGCTAGGCTCCTCTGTTCATCGCTGTCATCTTTGAAAAGGAAATAGCAAATGATAGCATCCATTTAGATCTTTAAATGCCAGATGAGGAATGAAGCAGTGACTGATTTCCCACAACCTGGATGCACTGATAACCAGAGGAGACCTGATTTTTCTTTATCCGACCAGTCCCTATACTTTTGATATTCTATAACCCAAGTCCACAGTCCCTCAGCTGGCTCACAAATCCAACATTAATGTAACTCGTATGAAGTCTTGTACAGATATTGCAAAATATTGGCCTCATTGTCAGATAAGCCTGTACCATAATTGATGGTGTTATTGGAGTTGAATTGATTCTCAGAACCACTGTTGCCACAACAATTACCTTGAATATTATTGGCCCCAAAACTAGAATCAACGCTACTGCAATTAGTGATTAAACATACAAATATATACAAGCGACATTCCCGCAGCATATCCTTGCGGTGAGGGATGGCTCTCATCATGAGCGCTTGATGACTGAGTACCCATCTTATTGATTAGAAGTTGTATTTTGTCGGCCGGGTAATTGGTTGAGTTCTTTGAGACTTGGGAAGATAATTTTTCGAAAAAGTGAAGAACATAAAAAGTATGATTCACTGGGGAATCCTGGACCCTGCAGGCCCTTCTCTCAGGAGCGCAAAATAGTTGGCATGAAACAAGGAGGCTCAGTTGGCCCTGCATCACCTATGGTAATTATTCATGCCTTATTACTGCTGTAGCTAAGATATTTACAAGTAATTTCTTTTCATATCAATGCTGTGCCCCCAGATACTCTGCAATCTGCTCCATACATTGTGCAACAGTGGCAACTGTGGGCAGGTGAGGGAGACCAAGAAGCACCGTAACAGCGAGACATTAGTTTCCTATCAACCGAAAAATATTAATAAAGTTCAGAAGTACTAACTGTACCAAGGTCCCCACCACTTCAAAAGACGCTAAGAGACCATCAAAGATGGCAGTACTCCCAGGGAGTGCTAAATAGCTCAATGATAGAAACAGCTCAATGATAGACTCATCTACACCACAACGTTCTATCTTAATACCTACAAATTCGTCCTCCCCAACACCATTATATGCAGTGAAGAGTATGTCAATATTGAGATCCAGATCAGTCAAGCGCTCTATAAAATATACGGTGAAAATAAACCCAACATTGCAGCTCTAGCACAGGAGTTCAATATACCAAAGCAATGTCTTCGAGCTCGTTGGAAGGGTCATTCTTCATGACAGGAAAGAAAGGATTCAAATCGAAAACTGATAGCTGATCAAGAACTAGCTCTCTGTCAGTACCTTAATAGGCTCGATAAGGTTAGTATTCCACCTCAGTATTGACATATCGGTTCTTACACAAATAGTATTTTCCATTCCGCACATACTAATCTCGACAAAGAACCTCCTTGTGTAAGCCACCCTTGGACCCACCATTTTCTCCAAAGGTATCCACAATATCAGGCGAGGAAGCAGAAAATACGCGATGTGAAGTGGAAAAGCTCTCAATATTTCCACAATACACGCAATTGGTTTCAGCAAATTCAATTCCTAAGAGAGGAAAAGGAAATCCAGAGTAGCGATATCTACAACTTCGACAAAACTGGATTCTGAATTGGAATCGGGAGAGACCAATGGGTCATAACATGTGAACCAAAATATCCACTTTCGTTAGCTACTTCGACAAATCGAGAATTAGTTACCTGGATCGAAACAATCAGTGATGATGGTACGGTACTTCCCCCCATGATCATAGTATCAGGAGTCCTCTATATGGAAGACTAGTATACCAAAACTGAGATCCCCACTACTTTTCTTATTGATGTATCAGATATGGGATGTTCAAATGAGAAGTCTATATTGGAGTGACTTCATCATTTTGAAGAGTTTTCAGTACTATGTCAGATTGGGGCCTGGAGAATGCTTTACCTATATGGCCATGACTCCCATTGTACTCACAAGTTCATTACATTTTGTGATGATTATAATATCATCCCCTTATGTCTTCATCTGCACTGTATCCATCTTCTTCAACCACTCAATATGATTGTCGTCCAGCCATATAAGCACTATCATACCGAGGTTCTTAATGAAGTGATGAGAATAGGTTACTTAGAGTTTGATAAAGTCGAATTCTTTATAGTGATTGAATCCATTCAAGAGCAAATATTTAAGTCGATAATGATTAGGTCTGCTTTTCAGAAAACAGGTCTCATTCTCTTTAACCCGAACATAGTGCTTAACAAACTTCTTCTGAGTGACGAGCAATCTACCTCTATACCATGTACACCCTCTCTAATCCCGCAGTCAAACAACATGATTTCAACACCAAAAACCATTCATTCCCTAAAACAGTATGCAGACTCACTTCTCTCTGATATTGAAGAGCTTTCACCATCATTGAATCACAGTCTACAGTATTATGTTAAGGGAAGTTTAGCGCAAGCTCAAACAGGAGCACTTGCTCTTCATGATCTTGAAAACACTAAAGCTGCAGAAACAGCCCAAGTAGTAAGACAAAAGAAGAGTCAGTGGTCGATACAGAGAGGGGGGGTACTCTATACTCATAAAGCACGAGCTATAGTTCAGCAGAAAGAGTTGGATACTGTAGAAAAGGAATTAGAAAAGGCTTAGCATGTACTTGAAAATACACAGAAAGGGGCAGACAACAAGCAAAAAAAACAGGGGAAAGAAATTTCCAGACAGATGAGAAAGTGTTAGGCGGACGCCAAACTCAAGTATATAACTGAGAGACGTAGGCCCGAAATCTTTTGGTCAGAGAATCTGTCGAGGAAGGCTCATCTCGATGAGTAAGGTAAGGTAAAGATTTAAAGCGTGAACAATATTATATTGATAAGATCTCTTCTCCGTTGCTGGATGATGCCTGTAAAGCTCGGGAGGCACTTCGATATTTATATCCCGCGTCTGAGTATTCGCGGACTACTTCTAACTACTATGACTCTGAAGTACCACTCTGGTTTTAATACGCAAACGTCCAGAATCTTATAAGTGCGAACACCGTTTGACCCTGAAACTTATCACACCCTTTTTGCGGACTCGGAATAGTATTCCTCCATTGAGATGACTGCGCTATTTGTTATACCAAACAGCTGCCTCCAACTTAGATGTCTGCATAGACTTTTTATATGACTTTAGTCTTATTGACT
>JACCEG010000486.1:0-48340 GCA_014065205.1 Tuber brumale
AGCGGCAGGGTTGACAGTGGGAGGAGAGCAGAGGAGACGAATGGCGGCAAGGCGCCTCTTGTGAGCCAAGTAGGCGCCAATAGGCGGCAGGGCAGCCTCACAGTAGAGGATAGAGGAGGGCGTTGAGCGAAAACAATTGGTGACCCAGAGAAGGACAGAATGCCAGAAGGATTCGAGTTTGCGGAGGGTGGTGGAGTTGGGAGAATAGACGTCTCCCCCGAAGGTGAGAACAGGGAGGAGGAGTGCCATAGCTAGCGCTGCATGCAAGTTCTTGTACCGTAAACAAAGAATACATGAAGATAAAAAAAAAAAAATAAAAAGAAAAAAAAATAAAAAAAAGTCCGAGTAGATAGGTTCTTCACGCTTCGTTCTAAGTTATTTCCTTACTTATTACTTTATGCTTTTACGAATATAAAACCTTTACGCTCTTTACGAATACCTACCTACGAGGAGAAGGACTCTGGTACAGAGTCGAGTTGAAGAAAGAGTACGATAGGCGATAAGGACTAGAGACACGAGAGTCTCTCCCACCTTATCGTAGGCAACGGCCTAAGAACTATCGTCGAGAGAGAAAGAGAGAAGTATTGTCCACCCGTCGCTGAGAACTGATACCGGTTAGGGATCGTAACATAGACAATAACATCTTCTCTCTCATGCTCCTCTTGATAAATTCTCTTCTTTACTTTTCTCCAATTCCAATCCAACTTTAGCAACCAAGCCCTTACAGAGCAACTTGATAAAGTCCTTTTAATCTTTTGCTGAACTCTGGCTGCTAATATGAATGGTAATTCATCTTTATTACTGGATATTTCATCCTGATACTTTTTACTCTAATACTTGGTTATAGCTTTTACTAAGCCAGCTGAATCCATTGCTAAATTTAAGTACTTATTCTTAGTACGATTTCTTATTTCAACTAACATAAGTTGTACAAATGATAAGACTAGAAGAAATTTCCTACCTTCTCCTGCAGTAGACATATAGTCCTACATGGCTAATACTGTCCTCTCATCACTAAGCCAACTTACAACTTTTGTATGCCTACCGTGGTTGGAGGTAGGAAGCTTGTCAGATTGAATATAGTTAACTTCTTGACTTTGAATCCTTCATATGACCTATATACCTCAGTCTTGAGACTTAGCAACAAGAAGTGCAAGGTCTTTCCTACTCTTCTTAGATGTAATAGGATCTGTTGGCTTTCAGTTTAACTCAGACAACTTCCACTGCCTCTCCTCCTTTAACTGCAGCTTTATAAATCTATAAAGTTGTATATTCAAGTCTAAGCCAAAGCTGGCTTTTATTGATTTTTTTTGTTTTCTCTCTAATATCACTTGTTTTTTCAACTGCTGGAGAGCTGAAGAAAGAATTTCTTCTTTCATTTTTGATAGTTGACCAGCTAGACAGGGCCAGTTCTAATATGCTTGTTTTCGTAAATCATCTTCCTATAAATAGGAGATTAGATCCAACTAACTATAAAAGCATGTATTTTATGAATCATATTTACCACTGGATCTTGCAGCTTAACTTGTTCCTTTTTAAGCTTCAATTGTTGCTTTTTAGAATATAAGCGTTGATCTCATTATTTTCTGAT
Organism: Tuber brumale; assembly: GCA_014065205.1. Lineage (NCBI taxonomy): Eukaryota > Fungi > Ascomycota > Pezizomycetes > Pezizales > Tuberaceae > Tuber > Tuber brumale. The sequence continues at coordinate 1,592 of JACCEG010000486.1, forward strand.
AAGAGGATTGGGCTTCATATATCCTCCTTGCTACTGTTTGCTCTCACGATACTTCCTAGCTCGTTCAGCTGATGGATAGCTCAATATTTGTTTAGTTGATAAAGCAGATAGATAATCTACAAAGACAGTAGTAGGAGCTTCAGCTATTATCTTTTGTCTTTTGTTAGCTCAATATTTACAAGATATTTCTGTATTTGACACGTGGATCTTGGTAGAACTTGGATCTATTGATGAGACCTGCTTTGAGGCACAGTGTTAGGCATATAGAATTCTGAGACAAAGTGCAAAGACCTCACAGTAGGGTAACTGCGCACAGAGCGTCAATTTTCAGGAAAGCCAACACCACTCTTCGGTTCCGTTATGGGTTCCGCACATCATTAGAGAGATTTCGAGTGGTGCATCCTGTAACTAAAATGTCACATCAATGAAGTCCACTTCATAACACCATATACGTCACTGCCGTCTGTCTGATCCCATGCTGTTCGCAGGATATATGAGAAGGGACCTTTGACGACATTTGGGAAGTAGAATGGAGGAAATCTGTAGGAGGCACATTGAGACAGTAGGCTTCAAAGTTAGGTTTCCTAAACTATGGGCCAAAGGTGAGGGAATGTTTTTGGCGAAATAGTCCAAGAGGATGTCCCAGTAGCAGAGACTATTCAGGATATAACGAATCCACTCATACCCTTGTGAGATCAGCTGTATATTAGTTGGTCCTAGTAATAGAATCCTTCTACGGAGGCTGGCGGACCAACAGAAAGCACGTTCGGAAAGGAAGACCTAGATAAGTCAGAGACCCTTAAGACATTGACATATTGGACTCGGACTTGCGATTGGCACTAGGTGGCCCAGCATGAACCTGATCACTTCATGACTGAAGAGACTACTAGAACGATAGTGAATAAGGCTAAAGTAATATAATATTCTATGTGGGCAACTAAGTTGAGGGCTCCTGTTTGGTATAACAAATAGCGCAGTAATCTCAATGGAGGAATACTATTCCATAACTGTGAAAGGGTGTGATAAGTTTCAGGATCAAATGGTATTTGCACTTATAAGATTCTGGATGTTTGTGTATTAAAGCCAGAGTGGTACTTCAGAGGCATAGTAGTTAGAAGTAGTCCGCGAACACTTAGACGTTGGATATAAATATCGAAGTGCCTCCCCAGCTTTACAGACATCATCAAGCAATCGAGAAGAGATCTTATTAATATAAAATCATTTACAATACAAATTTTTACTTTACTTCTTTTTATCGAGACGAGCCTGCCTCGTCAGATTCTCCGAACAAAGATTTTGGCTTACGTCTCTCAGTTATACTAGAGATCGGCGTCCACCTAACAGTATATTGATAGTTCTCGTGTTATCAAGGCTTACTATATGAACTACCAGTTCACTTTAAACTCCAAACTCAGTTCTCACTTCAATTACATTTTTGAAGCACCTCACTATCCTCTCTATATACACACATTCGAAGAAATATTCATGACAGAGCTGCTCGAAATTGATGAAGAATATATACAATAACCCTTGTAGTTCACAATACCTTTTGGGATCCCAACGAGGGATCAATTCAGTCGCATATATTATACCTGGCATGGTGTGAACTTCGAGTGGAGTTCTACTGAGTTAGAAGACCTCGTTGATTGGAGTACCTGGTACTCTAAAAACAAGAAACCAGGAACGGATAGCCAAGGGCCACCCAACTACTCGGCTTGGGCCTAGAAACCCTTATATGTACTACAAGTACATTCTAAACCTTGAAAACGGGAAATTCAGGTCCTGAACCCAGAATCAGATCGTGCGAACTCTTTTTTACCTATACATCTAGAGTACCTCAGACATTGCATACCATTTATACGATTCCTGAAACCTTTTAAAGGATATCGAGGACTCTGGTACGAAGTACCAGTAATCACTCATCTAGGGCTATTGAAACAATTAGCCTATTTGGAAAAAATCAACATGGCTGAGTTACCCAAGATCCAAGAAAAAGGATAATGGTGGGAGACCTTATGGACACCTGCCCAGATACAACTTGGACCAATGATTTGGCTGGATAGAGTCCATCCTCGTAGATACCACATGAACCTCAGTTCTGGTGAGAAGCCTTACCTTCCTCTCACCAATCATCCAGTGGCGCAAGTACACACAGGATATCGTGATCCTCTATGCCAACGTTAGGAGGAGATCATACTGCAAACCTGGCCAGGCTAGCTACCCATCTGGGGATAACATTGGGTTGAATAAGGCAAGACATAGACACCGCACTCGACTAAGCCAACATTACCTTCCAATATTTGAAGGGAGTTACCCAAGACAATACCTTAAAACTACTTAAGTTTCAATAGCAAATCGCCGACAGACAAGATATCTATGATAATGATATTGCAATCCTGTTGATGCAGCTGGCAGGTATAGAATAGGAGGTGATGGATATCCAGCAGGAAATGCTATGAGAAGTAGCAAAGAAGATAGACGCCTAAGATAGGCATCAGCAGAAACATGAAGAAGTAACCATGAAGTTACGTGGAACTCTCGGGCAACAAAGTCAGGAGACCTTAGCCAGAGATCAGCCACTAGAACAAATGGTCACCAGCCTAAGGACAGAATTCTTAGAATTCCGCTCGCAAAGCATCATTCATGAAAGAAAGGTCAACTGTACCCTAGGCCAATTGCGGGTAGATCAGACAACCCATCACGTAGAAATTCGAAATTTCTAAAACCAACAACAGTAGCAAAATGAGGAGACAAATAATGTTTTCAAGGTAATGACGGCGGCATTGAATAAGATGCTGGCCACCGTACCAAGTTAAGAAGTAGCTGGCCCAGCACCCTTACCCGCAGCTGAGGAGGAGAATGACGATAAATACTATACTCCATCTACGCGAAGGCAAAAGAGGGAAAGGTAAGGAAGTCCCTGATGCATTCCCCTCAGGTGCCCAGGGATGTGACCCAGGAGATCCTAGCGATGATGATGATGGTGATGATGAGAGAGAAAGAAGGAGAAGAAGTCCAAGTTGTGGCAGGCAAGGACAAACACCAGAACAGTCTGGTCTGGGAGAAACACTTGCCAATGCAATGGCACTAAACACTAAGCAACTATTGGAACTGCCCGCATTCTTTGAGGCCAAACCTACTCAAGACATATACATCTGGATGATACAACGTGATGACTATTTCGAAAGAAACTCACGGATTAGGGACCATGCCTGAGAACAAGTCATCTACACATACAATCGTACTAAAGGAGACATAGTCCTTCCATATACCATCTGGTAGAGGGAGGCTGTAGACGGACTTCAGGGAGAAACTCAACAGCTAGAGTTTGCTACATGGACTCGGTTTGAACATGATATGATCAAACTTTTCATCCCAGTAGAAGCCAAAAGAAAAGCGCTTTGAGATATGAAGCAAGTCAAGTACGAAGGTAATATTGAGCTGTTTTTAATATTCATGCTTAATCTCAACATTAGAGCATGCTTGACGGGAGAGTCCTGACAGGAATAAGTGAAAACCAAACTTCCGGAGTAAATAATCTGCAGGTTGTCAGCATTATAATATGGTACGGATTAAGAATAGGAAGTAGCATTGAGGTTAGTCGGTCAATCTGAAGAAGCACTTCTTGCAAGAAAGAAGGTACCAAGAGACCAATCACCCAAGGCATGAGAAGTCCACGAAGTCAAAAGGAAAGACTGGTGAGACTCAAAACCAAAGGGGCAAAGGACTAATAAACTTTGTGTCAAGGGAAGTGGAGCCCCACCATGGAAACAAAAATAGGAAGATGAGCCAGAAAGGCCAAAAAGGAAGATAGGTATTATGGCACAAACAACCCACGCAAATTTTGAACAGGCCCACACTGGGATTCTGCAGAGTGTGATAGAGACTAGGAGATGGGAAAAGAATGGTACACATTGTGGAAAGAAAAACCACACCTATCAAATGTGCTGCGGAGATGCCCATGTATCGGCGGCAACGGTCAGCTCACAACCGATAAAAATGGGACCTCATCCTCTAAGATTGGCTATTGTAAAGCTTAAATTAGCATGCAGGGTTGCTACCATCCAGCAACCAGCTTGCACAAATAGAATCTAGAAACTGGCGGATGACGAAAGAACTGACCTAAGTCAGTTTATAGGTACCAACGGCGACAGCATTTGGGTAGTCAGTGTCCATATGGAACAGGAATTGAAATGAGAAGCCCTTTTGGTTGTGGCATATTGGGTACTGACCATGACCAGTTTCGGGTAGTCTACGTGCAACTGCGGGAGTCAAAATTCAAAATGGTCGAAGCGGTGCGAAGCAAGTCTCTCCTTTCAAGAACAAAGTAAGTAGGCTCTAAGCAAAGGAACTCCACGAGGAAGTAATGACCGCGAACCCAATGAATCAAGATATCGCGAGTCTTGATTGAAAGAGAGGATCGTTAACATGCCCACATGGTCCGGGAGCCAATAGTACGAAGTTCTTCAAGTGACTGGGTTGCTACCTACTACCCATGTATAAGCATGTTTCTATACCGCAAAAGTTAGGATATAGTAATGCAAGTTCTACCTGATAACAATACACGACAGAAGGACAACCGACATGGGCAGTTCTACCTACCACGTAAATCTGAGTCGTATTATACGCATGTACTATCTGACCTTCTGGCCAGAGTATAGGGTAGATATGTACCGCTTTGGTGCGTAAGGCCCCTCTGAGGTAGCTGGATAGATAACCAAAAACTCCAAGGGAAAGGATCGGGGAAAACGGAAACCCCATACCAGGGGAGTAAAATGGCTAATAATCGCCTGTCAATCTGCTATGAGCCTAGGTCTGGTATGTTGGGAGAAGGCATCCAGCCTGAAAACTGGTCGTGTGAATTTGCGTCTTAGTGAAACGCCACTTAATATGTAGACCCAGATTGTTAGAGANAATTTGCGTCTTAGTGAAACGCCACTTAATATGTAGACCCAGATTGTTAGAGATAAAGAGTTACTAGTTTGTCTGAGGAGACCTCAATGGTCGAAACTACATGGGCATAGTAACAAACATCTTGTAACCTACACCCAACACCAATGATGCCTAAACGCAAGAACTGAGGAAATCTAATCCATGCTAAGCGCGTAGCATTAGACGCTTCAAAACCAAAACAGTACAACTGTCTGGAAGGAATCCCTTGCCTCTGTATACACAATCAGCGTCACAAAGTTAAAGTCTTATTAGACTCAGGATCCAACGTGTTTCTTATCAATAAGGACCTAGTTGAAGACTTTTGGGTACTCTTAGTGGAACCTAACAATGCCGGTGATATCCTAGGCTTTGATGGATCCTTAGCCGCCTCAGGAGAGAAGTGTTATACCATGCCTATAAAATTTGAAATAGGAAGAAACTGGCACATTTCAGATGTGGCATGTGAAGTGGCAAAAGTAGGTCATTATGGAATGATAATACTTTTTGGTTGGTAATATTGTGAACATCCAGTGTATCACAAAGAAGATGCAGAACATTAGACTTTCACTGTAAAATGTTATGAGAACTGTGTGGAAGAAGATAAAGGAATAGTAGATATGTTCGAATATGACAAATCAGTCGCTTGGGACCTAAATGCTTGCCGCATAGGAAGGAGCGGAACCAGCGAAAATATGGTGGAACTTGAATCATTAATGAAAGAATACTGGCATTATAAACATTTGTTCGAAGCCAAGACATTAGAAAAACTAACCCTATGACGAACATTCAATCAAGAGATCAAGTTGATTCTAGGATCAACTCCCACTTCAGGACCAATATATCCACTATCAGAAAAACAGCTTAAGGTCTTACAGGAATTCATGAAAACCATGATCAAACAAGGAAAAATCTCGTGAAGTCAATCACCGGCAGGAGGACCAATATTATTTGTACCAAAACCAGATGGCAGATGATGCCTAGTTGTGGATTACTGAAATCTAAATAAGATTACTATCCTCAACAAACATCCTCTTCCATTAATATCCAAACTTCGAGACTGAGTAGCCAGTACAAAGATCTTCACCAAGTTAGACCTTGGAGATAGTTACTACAGGATTAGGATTAAGGAAGAAGATAAATGGAACACGGCGTTCTGTACGAGATATGGACACTATGAATATAAGGTTATGCCTTTCAGATTAGTTCCTGCCTCGGCAACTTTCCAAGATATAGTGAACAAAGTACTTAAAGAATACTTAGACATTGGAGTCGTGTGTTACCTGGATGATATTCTTATGTATTCAAACGATGAAAAGGAACATATCGAAGCTGTCAAAAAGGTTCTACAAAGTCTATCAGACTTTCAATTAGCGGTATCGATAAAGAAATTGACTTTCTATGCAAAAGAAGTAGAATTCCTCGGCTATATTGTGGTAGTCGATGGGGTATCTATGAGCACTTGAAAGGTAGAATCAATAATGGTTTGGAAAGTACCTAAGTTGGTTAGAGATATGCAAGTCTTAATTGGATTGGCTAACTTCTACCGACAATTCCTTAAAAACTTCATGGCTATTGGCAAGCCAATAACTGAGACGTTACAAGGAAATCCAAAGAATTTTAATTGGGGAATGGAGCAGGATATGGCTTTCGAAGAACTAAAGCACCGGTTCATCACAGCTCCCATACTCCCCTACTTTTTTTCAGAAAGAGAAACAGTTATGGAAACCGATACTAGCGATTTTGCACTTAGTAGCATCTTTTCTCACTGCTTTGAGAAAAAATTACATCCAGTAGTATTCCATTCACGAAAGTTAAACTAAGCGGTGCCAAATTATAAAATTGATATTAAAGAACTTCTTGCGATCCGTGAAGCATTTAAGGAATAGAGACACTACTTGATTGGAAAGGAAAAACTGATTACAGTCTTTACTGACCATCAGAACCTACAATATTTCCAAACCTCAAAAGTCTAGAGTGGCCATCAAATTTGCTGGGGTCAGAAGTTAGAGGAATACAATTTTCGTTTTGTATAACGAGTAGTAGGCATGAAGGGCGGAATGCTTGACGAATTAAGCTGATGGCCCGTGTACTATCCTGAGGAAGGAGCTATATATTGTGAACAGAAAATTTTAAAACCGAAAGGTTTCTTGGTATCACTAGTAGTGAGAGTAAGCGATGAAGGAGATGACTTGTATGGAGATAAGGATTTAGATTTGGAACCTCGAAGAGGTAGAAAAGAACCTGTGATTAGGGTCAAGAGATTAAGCAAAAAGGTATACTAACTAATAAAGGGTTCAAGAATGGTGGCAGGATATGACCTGTATGCCATAGAGGATGACATTGTCCAGAAATATAGACAAGCATTAATAAGGATGGGTATAGCTGTGGGGCTACCCGTAGGGACTTATGGAAGAGTTGCTCCAAGAAGCGGATTAGCGGTTTACAGTGGAATCTCAACCGGAGAAGGAGTAATCAATGCTGATTACACTCGTGAACTCAAAGTCATACTATTCAAACATAAAGATGTGGACTGCCAAATAAGAATGGGCGATCGCATAGCTCAGTTCATGGTAGAAAAGGTCAATACCTCGGACATGATGGAAGTAGACAACTTGGAAGAAACACAACGAGGGACGGAAGGATTTGAAAGCAGTGAAATAGTGACAAGATCCTTAATTGTGAAAGAACAAGAACCTTGCATCAGCTACCTACAGGTATCGGCTAAAGACAACGAACATAGATACAGCATCTCAAAAGTACTGAAAAAGGTTCTAGTGTCAAATGCGATTATCCTGCAAAAAGGTATGAAGGAGTTCAATCCCAAGTTCTTAAGCGCGATACAAGCAGCTATCGCGATAGACGCGGCTTGAAGGCAATGAAGAGAAGAACTCATTAGGTTGCGAGATGAAGGAAAGGATTTTCCCAATGACTGGACCTTAACCGACTATCTACTATATTATAAGCAAAGACTATTTGTACCAGATAGTGAAAGCGCTATACACCAAGATCGCAGAAGGATGTCATGATTCAAAAGTTGCAAGATATTTCGGACAAGAGAAGACCTTGGAAATCATTATATGGGACTTCTACTGGAAATGACTTGCGGAATTGATCAATCACTATGTAAGATTCTGCAATGAATACCAATATAATAAAGCACCTAGACATGCCAAGTATAGGTTATTGCAACCACTGCAAATACTCTACGCAGTATGGGCATCTATCTCAGTGGACTTTGTCACTCAACTACTAGAGTCGCAAGAATGCATGCAGATAATGGTCGCAGTGGATCGATTCATAAAGATGGCACACTTCATCGAACTACAGACATTGACTACTTCCAATGAGGTTGCAAACACATTCCTGAAAGTAGTATCAAGGCTGCAGGGCCTGCAGACCGAAATCGTCTCTGGTATAGATACAAAGTTTACAGGAGAATTCTGGGAATCCCTTTGCAAAGCGCTGAAAATTTAGCAGAGAATGTCAATAGCGTACTACCCTCCAACTGATGGACAAACAGAATATACCAACCAAGTGCTGGAAGGATATTTTCAAAGTTTTATCAACTATGATCAGAATAATTAGTATTAGTTATTATCATTGGCTGAACACGCCTATAACAATTTTGCAACCAATGCTCACGGGATGTCACTATTCTGTGCGAACAACAGATTCCATCCAGAGACAGAGTAGATGAAGGAGCGAGAAGCTCAGACTCCAGGAGCAACACTCTACACGAACTGGATTAAGACAATACATGAACAAGCATGAGGGTTACTAGAAAAAACAAGTATAGGAATGTCGAAGTTTTATGACTGGAAAGCACAACAACAGCCAGACTTCAAAATTGTGGACAAAGTAATGTTAAATGCTATAAACATTTGAACTCAACAGAAATTAAAGAAGCTAAGTCCGAAGCTATACGGTCCTTTCCAAATTATGGAAAAGTGCTGATCAGAAGCATTCAAGCTCAACTTATCCGACCAATGGAACATTCACTCTATATTCGATGTTGCACTATTGAAACTCAATTGGGATGTTAGGCAGACGTCAAACAGAAGTATATAACTGAGGGACTTGGCCAAAAGTCTTCGATTAGAGAATCTGTCGCAAAAGGCTCGTCTCAAAAAATAAGTAAAGTAAAGTAAAGATTTATGAGGTAAACAATTTAATATTGATAAGATCTCTTCTCCGTTGCTTGATGATGTCAGTAAAACTCGGAAGGTATTTCGATATTTATATCCCGCATCTGAGTATTCGCAAACTACTTCTAACTACTACGCCTTGGAGGTACTACTCTGATTTTAATACACACACATCCATAATCTTATAAGTACGAGCACCGTTTGACCCAGAAACTAATCGCATCCTTTCATGGTTATGGAATAGTATTCCTCCGTTGAGTTGACTGTGCTATTTATTATATCAAATGGCGGCCTTCAACTTAGATGTCCGCATAGACTATTATATTACTTTAGTCTTGTTGACTATCATTCCACTAGTCTCTTCAGTCATGAAGCAATCAAGTTCATGCCAGGCTACCTAGTGCTAATCGCAAGTCTGATCCCAATGTGTTAACGTCTCAAGCGGCTCCGACTTATCTAGGTCTACCTTTCTGTACGTGCTTCCTCTTGGTCCGCCGGCCTACGTAGAAGGGTCCTATTACTAAGACCAACCAATCTGTAGCTGATCTCAGAAGGGTATGGGTGAATTTGGTACGTCCCTAATAGCTTCTGCTACAGAGACATCCTGTGAGAGTATTTCGCCGAAAATATCCCATCACTTTTAGCCAATAATTTAGGAAGCCAATCTTTAGAGCCTACTATCTCAATACGCCTGCATTGGATTTCTTCCGTTCCACTTCTCAGATGTAGCCAACGGTCCCTTCCCATATATCCTGTGAACAGCACGTAGTCGGAAGGATGATGGTGACGTATATGGTGTTATGAAGTGGGCTTCATTGATGTGATCTTTTATTTGACGCAACTCTCGAAATGTCGCTAAAGATGTGCTGGCCCTATAAGGGAGTCCGAGAGGGGTGTTGGCACTATGGAAAATTGAGGGTCTGTGCGCAGTTACCCTACTGTGAGGTCTGCGCACTTTTTGTCACCGATTTCCATATGCCTAACATGAGCTTCCTCCTATCAGGCTTCGCCTCGAATCTTATTATAATTTCTTATAATTCTTCTAAATACATTTTAAGACTCCGTGTGATCAGGGTTAAAAACCTCCCATGTTTACTAGGCCACAGTAGGAAAACCTTTTTCTCACTATCTTACTTCTGCCCTTGCTGGCATGTCCGAATTTTCATTAAGAAAACTTTTCACAACTTCCTCCCCTTTTTCAATACTGGTAGCTGGCTCCCATGTGTTCGCATCTTCTGAACATACTTGACATTTGACGAAGTACTACAGTTCCCACTTCTCTTGATAGTGGCCGCGTACCCATTTTCTGTAAGAGGGAATCTCGCTTCTTACTATTTTTTCTACCTCCCATTGTAGGTGGCTGTCGATGTCTTCCAGGTCTCTAGGGGGTTGTCAGCGATTACCAGGAACTGATTCGCGATAGAGTTCCAATAGTATGACATGAAATAATGGGTGAATATTCCATCAATTGGATATGTTGAGCTTGAAGGCTCGTACTCCACGCTTCTCCATGATTTGGAATGGACCATAAAGCTTCAGGGTTAGCTTTGATTTTCATCGTGTGCAAATGTTTTTTGCGTTTAACATTACTTTGTCCGTAATTTTGAAATCCCACTGTTGTCGAGCTTTCGGGTCATAATATTTTGACATTCCTTCCTGTGTCTTTTCTTGTGACCCTCTTGCTTGTTCATATATCATCTTGATCAAGCTCGTGTAGAGTGTTGCTCAGGGATTTTAAGCTTTATGCTCCTTCATCAACTCTGTCGGCGGATGGAATCCTTAGTTCGCATAGAACGGGAACATCCCATGAGCGGTCGTGGCGCAGTTGTTATAGGCAGGTTTAGCTAGTGGTAGTAACTGATACCAGTCATCCTGTTCATAGTTGATAAAACTTCGCAGGTATCGTTCTAGCAATTGGTTGTTACGTTCGGTCTGTCTACCAGTCTAAGGGTGGTACGCCGTTGACATTCGTCTCTTAATTTCCAGCGCTTTACAGAGTGATTTCCAGAATTCTACTGCGAATTTTGAGTCCATATCCGGCACAATTTCGGTTGGTAGGGTGTGCAACCTCCATACCTCTTTTAGGAATACGTTTGCAATATCCTTGGCTGTAGCTGAGTTCTGAAGTCCGATGAAATGTGCCATCTTTGTAAATTGATCAACTACTACTATTATTTGAGTGCACTGTTGTGACTTAGGTAGTTGGGTGATGAAGTCCACTGAGATAGACACCCATGCTGCATAGGGTATTTGCAATGGTTGCAACAATGCATACTTAGTATATCCAGGCGATTTATTATGTTGGCATTCATCGCAGCATCTAAAGTAGTCATTGACCCATTCTGCCAGTCCTTTTGAGTAGAAGTCCTACTTAATGATCTCCCAGGTTGTTTCTTGACCGAAATGTCCTGCCACTTTTGCATCGTGATATCCTTCAGTGATCTTGGTGTATAGTACCTGACTATCTGGTATAAACAGTCACTGCTTATAGTATAGTAGATCATCGGTTAATGTCAAGTCCTTGGGGAAATCCTTTCCTTCATCTTGTAACCTAATGTGTTCTTCCTTCCATTGCCTCCAAGCTGTGTCTGTTCCGATAGCTGCCTGTATATCGTTTAGGAATACAAGATTAAACTGCTTCATACCTTTTTGTAGGATAATAGCGTTTGACATTATGTTAGGCATATGGAAATCCCTGACATGTGTACAGACCCACGGTAAGGTGACTGCGCACAGACCCGCGATTTACCGGAGTGCCAACACCTCCCTCTTGCACCCTTATAGGGCCCGCATGTCATTCACAAGATTTCGCGAGTTGTGTCCTATAACTAAAATGTCATATCAATGAAGCCCACTTCATAACAATATATATGTTGCCGCCGTCCGTCCAACCGCATGCTGTTTACAGGATATATGGGTGGGGACCTTTGGCAACATCGGGAAGTGGAGGGGAAGAAGTCCGTGGGAGGTGCATTGAGAAAGTAGGCTTCAAAGTTCAGATTTCTAAACTAGGGGCCGAAAGTGACAGGATGTTCACCGCAAAATACTCCATAAGGATGTCCCAGTGGCAGAAGCTATTAGGGGCATAGCAAATCCACCCATACCCTTCCAAGATTAGCTGTAGGTTGCTTGGTCCTAGTGATAGGACCCCTCTACGGAGACCGGCGGACCAAGGGGAAGCATGTTTAGAATGGAAGACCTAGATAAGTTGGAGATCCGTAAGACGTTGACATGTCGGGCTCAGACTTGCGATTTGCACTAGGTGGCCCGATATGAACTTGATCACTTTATGACCGAAGAGACTACTGGAATGATAGTCAACAAGACTAAATTAATATAATAGTCTATGTGGACATCTAAGTTGGAGGCCACTGCTTGGTATATCAAATAGCGCAGTCATCTCAATGGAGGAATACTATTCTGTGACCGCAAAAGGGTGTGATAAGTTACAGGATTAAACGGGGCTCGCACTTATAAGATTCTGGATGTTTACGTATTAAAACTGGAATGGTACTACGGAGCCATAGCAGTTGGAAGTAGTCCGCGAACACTCAGACGTGAGATATAAATATCGAAGTGCTACCCGCGCTTTACAGACATCATTAAGCAATGGAGAAGAGATCTTATCAATATAAAAAGTATTTTACGCTATAAATCTTTACCTTACTTATTTTATCGAGAGGAGCCTTTCTCGACAGATTCTCCGAACAAAGATTTTGGCCTACGTCCCTCCGTGATATACCTGAGTTTGGCATCCACCATAACAGTATATTGATAGTTCTCCTGTTACCAAGGCTCACTATATGAACTAAGAGTTCACTTCCAACTCCACCCTTAGCTCAGATTTCGACTGTATCTTTGAACCACCGGACTGTGCTATCTACATTCATACATTCGAAGAAATCTTCGACACTGAACTCTTTCAAATCAAAGAAGACTATACGCAAGAACCCTCCTGGTTCACAATACCTTTCGGGATTCCAACGAGGGATCAATTCAACCTCATATATCAAACCTGGTACAGTTCAAACTTCGTGTACAGTTCTACCAAGTTAGAAGACTACGTGGGGTGGAGAACCCAATACTCTAAAAGCGACGACAAATCAGGCACTGTCATCCGAGGGCCAGACATCGCTACAGCTTGGGCCCAAACCCCTATTTGTACTATAAGTACATTTTAAACATCTAGAAAAGGGAAATTCAGGTCCTGAGTCCAGAATCGGATTGCCCTAACCTTTTCACACCTACACCTCTAGAGTATCTCCGACATTGGATACCTTGCATATGATTCCTTAAACTCTTCAAAGGATATCGCAAGCGCTAGTACGAAGTAACAGTAATCACACATCCAGTGCTATTAAAGCAATTAGCCTATCTGGAAAGTATCACAATGGCTGAGATTCCTCAAGACCCGAGAAAAAGAATAATCGTGTGAGAACATATGGATACCTAACCCGATGCTACAAATAAAACTGATGATTCTGCAACTTGGAGCCCCTTCCTGTCAATACCTCATGAACCTACATTCCCGTGAGGAAATGTACCCGCTCACAGATCCTCTAGTATCGCAAGCACTCATCGGATATCAAAAGCCTCCACCCCAAAACCAGCTGTAGACTACGCGGCAAACCTAGCCAAGCTAGCTACCCATCTAGAGATAACCTTGGGTCAGATAAGGCAAGATATAGACAACTCCCTTGACCAAGCCAATATCGCCTTCAAATATTTGAAGGGTGCTACTCAAGACAATTCCTCAAAGTTAATTAAGGTTCAACAGTAAATCGCCGAGAGGCAAGATGTCCGTGATAATGATATGGCGATCATACTTATGCAGCTGGCAGGCGTGGAACAGGAGGTCAAGGGTATCCAAGAGGACATGCTACTAGAAGTGGCAAAAAAGATAGATGCTTAAGATAGGCATCAACAGGAACATGAAGAGGTAACTACAAGGTTTCATGGAATGCTCGGGCAAGAAAGTCAAGCAGCATTAGCACGAGATCAGACTCTGGAACAGATGGTCGACAGTCTAAGGGTGGAATTCGTAGAATTTCGCACACAAAGCGGTACGCGGGAAAGAGAGGTCAACGGTACCCTAGGACTAATACCCCTAGATCGGACGACCCACTAAGCAGAGATTCCCAGGTACCAAGACCCACAACAGCGGTAGAATAATGAGGCGAACAATATCCTAAAAGGATTAATGGCAGCCATAAATAAGTTACTAGCTGCCGCACTAAGTCCTGAAGGTGCAGGACCCGCACCCTTACCCGCGGTCCAAAAAGCAGATGATGAAGGTTACTACGCTCCACTGATGCGAAGGGAAAAGGGGAAAGCAATGGAAGCCACTGAGGCACCTCCCTCAAGTGCTCAAGGAGGCCACCCTAGAGATCCTAGTGATGATGACGATAATAATGATGAGAGAGGAAGAAGGAAAGGAAGTCCTAACCGAGGTAGGCGAGGACAAACACCAGATCATTCTGGTATGGCAGAGACACTTGCCAATGTGATAGCGCTAAATATTAAGCAACCATTAGAGCCACCCTCATTCTTTGAGGATAAACCCACACAAGACATATATGTGGATTATATAATGCACCGAATATTTGAAGCACAACCCGCAAATCTGGGACGATGTGTGGGAACGAGTTATATACGCACTCAATTGTACAAGAGGAGACATAGTACTACCTTACACTATCTAGTATAGGAAGGCTATGGACGGATATCAAGTGGGAACCCAACAACCAGAATTGGCTATGTGGACTCGTTTTGAACAGGATATGATCAAACGATTTGCTCTGGTGGAAGCTGAAAGACTAGCACTTAGAACTATGAAGCTAGTTGAGTATGATGGCTGTATTGAACGTTACCTGGTAGTCATGCATAACCATATCATTCGCGTACGCATGACTGGAGAGTCCGGGAGGCAGGAAGTCAAAGATAAACTTTCAAAACAAATTGTCCGCAGGTTGTTAGCTCTGCAGTATATAATGGATCAGGAATAGAAAGAGGCGCGAATGCTGTGCGGGTGGTTGGAAGAAGGACTTCTGGCCGGAGAAAAGATTGGGTGAGACAAACTGCCTAAGCCTAAGGTAGTCCATGAGGTCAAAAGAGAAGACCGATAGGACTCTAAACTGAAGGGACAAATAGAGACAAAATCTTATGTCGAGGGAGGTGGAGCCCTACCAGGAAAGAGGAAAAGAGACAATGAGCCGGAGGGGCCTAGTAAAAGGTTAGGCGTTGCGGCAAAGACCACCCACAAGAACTGTGACCAGGCTCATACCAGTATCCCACAGAGTGTGATAGACACTCAAAGGTGAGAGGGAGATTGTACACATTGTGGAAAGAAAACCCACACCTATCAAGCGTGTTGGGGAGATGCCCATATATCAGCGGCAACAGGCAGCACAATGCCGATAAAAATGGGAATTCGACAAGTAAGATCGGCTATTGTAAAGCCTAAACTAACTCGCAGAGTCGCAACCATCCAGAACCCAGTTTGAGTAAATAAGATCTGTGAACTGGTGGAAAATGAGGAACTGACCTAGGTCGGTTCATTGGTACCAACGGTGATAGCGTTTGGGTATGCAGTGTCCTGATGGAGCTGTAATCGAAATGGCAACCCCTCTTTGGCTAGGATGTATTGGATACTGACCACAATGGGGATCGGGTATTCTGTGTGCAACTATGGGAGTCGAAACTCAAAATCATCAATGTGGCGCAAAGCAAGTCTCTCCTTTCAGGATCAAAGCAAGTAGGCTCTAAGTGAAGGGACCCCATGAGGGACTTACAAGCTCAAACACAAGAATCAATTTATGGAGAGTCTTGATCGAAAGAGAGAATAGTTAACATGTGCACATGGCTCGGGAGCCAATAGTATAAAGTTCCTCAAGTCACCTGGTGGCCGCCTGCTACCCATGTGCAAGTCAGTTACTGTACTGAAGAAGTTGTGACATAGCAATGCAAGATCTGCTGGATAACAATACATAACAGGAGGACAGCCGATGCGGGCCGTTCGACCTACCACACGAGTCTGAGTCATATTATACATATGTACTATCTTGCCTTCGGGCCAGAGTGTGGGATAGGGATGTACCACTTTGGTGCGGAAGGCCCCTTTGAGGGAGCTGGATGGAGAACCAAAACCCTGGGGGAAAGGATCGGCGAAAGTGGGAACCCCACATTAGGGGAGTAAAATGGCTAATAACCGGCCGAAAATCTACTATGAGCCTAGGTTTAGCGTGTCGGGAGAAGGCATCCAGCCTGCAAACTGGTCGCGCAAAATTGCGTATTGGTGAATTGCCACTTAGTATATAGACCCAAATTGTTAAGTGCTAAAGAGTTACTAGTTTGTCTGCGGAGACCTTAATGGTCAAAACTACGCGGGCATAGTAACAAACATCTTGTTACCTACAGCCAACACTAATGATGCCAAAAAGAAAGAACCAAGAAAGTCTTATCCACGGTAAGTGCGTGGAATTGGACACTCCAAAACTGAAATAATACAACTGTCCGGAAGAGATCACTTATCTCCACGTACATGATAAGCCATATAAAGTTAAAGTCTTGTTAGACTCGGGATCCAATGTGTTCCTTATTAAGAAGGACCTAGTGGAAGACACTCGAGTTCTCATTGTCGAACGCAACAATGCCATTGATATCTTAGGCTTTGATGGATCATCAGTCGCATCCAGAGGGAAGTGTTACACTCTCCCTATAAGATTGGAAATAGGTAAAAAGTCGACACATGTCTGAAGTGTCATGTGAAGTGGCCAAAGCTGGTGACTATGGAATGATAATTCCCTTTGGTTGGTGGCATCGTGAACACCCAGTGTCTCACATAGAAGATGCAGAAAATTGGCCCTTTTCTGGAAAACTTTGTGAAAACTGTGTGTAAGAAGATGAAGGAATACCCGATATGTTCAAATATGACGAATCCGTCACTTGGGACCCTAATGCGTATCGCATCGGAAATATTGAAGCCATCGAAAATATGGTGGAACATGAATCATTACGGAAAGAATACTGGCATTACAAACAATTGTTGGAAGCCGAGACGGCAGAAAAATTAGCCCCAAGATGGACATTCGATCAAGAAAACAAGTTGATCCCAGGATCAACTCCCCCCTGGGGGGCAATATATCCACTATCCGAAAAACAGCTTAAGGCTTTATGAGAATACTGGGAGACTATGATTAAGCAGGGAAAGATTACTCGCAGTCCATGTCCTGCAGGGGCACCTATATTATTCATACCCAAACCTGATGGAAGACTACGCCTAGTTGTGGATTACTGAAATCTAAATAAGATTACTATCCTCAACAAACATCGCCTTCCACTAATGTCCAAACTCCGAGATAGAGCAGCTAGCGCAAAGATCTTCACCAAGTTAGACTTTAAAGACGGCTACCACTTGATTAGAATTAAGGAAGGCAATAAATAGAAACGGCATTCTGAACGAGATATGGGCATTACGAATATAACGTTATGCCATTCGGATTGGTCAATGCTCCCGCAACCTTCCAAGATATGATGAACCAAGTACTTAAAGAATACTTGGATGTTGGAGTCGTTTGTTATCTTGACGATATTCTCATCTATTCAAAGGATGAAAAGGAACACATCGAAGTTGTGAACAAAGTTTTACAAAGTCTATCGCACTTTCAATTAGCGGTATCACTAAAAAAGTTGTCCTTCCATACCAGTGTGGTAGAATTCCTCGCCTATATGGTAGCAGTCGATGGGGTGTCTATTAGCACCCTCATTGTGGAATCTATAATGGTTTGGAAAGCATCTAAGTCTGTCAGAGAAGTACAAGTTTTTATTGGATTGGCTAACTTCTCAGCTATTTGCAAGCCCATAACCAAGACATTATAACGAAATCCAAAAAAATTTCAAATGGGAAGTTGAGCAGGATACGGCATTCGAAGAATTAAAACACCGATTCACAACAGGTACTATCCTCTACTACTTCTTCCCAGAAAGGGAAACGGTAGTAGAAATCTATGCTAGCGACTTCGCACTGAGTTGCGTTCTTTCACAGTATTTTGAGAAAAGGTTATATCCTGTAACTTGCCATTCCAGAAAGCTAAACTTGGCGGAGCGCAATTATGAGATATATGATAAAGAACTTCTCACGATACTCAAAGCATTTAAGTAATGAAGACACTGCTTGATCGAAACGGAAAAACCAATTACAGTCTTTACAGACCATCAGAACCTACAATACTTTCTCGCCATAAAAGTCTGGAGTGGCTGTCAAATTTGGTGGGCTCAGAAGTTGGTAGAATACAATTTCGGCATTGTATACCAACCAGGCACGAAGGGCGGAAAGCCGGATGCATTAAGTGGAGGGCCGGAGTACCATCCTGAGGAGGGAGCTATGCATCATGCGCAAAAGATATTGTAAGTGGAAAGTTTCTTGGTACTACTAGTAGCGAGGGTACGCGATGAAGGAGAAGACTGAGATGGAGACAAAGATTTAGATTTGGAACCTCGAAGAAGTGGAAAGGAACTGGTAATTAGGGTTAAGAGATTAAGCAAAAAGGCATACTTGCCGACACAAGGCTCAAGAATGGCAGCAGGACATGACCTGTACACTATAGAGGATGACATTGTTTCGAAATATGTGGAAGGTTTAATAAGAACGAGTATAGCTATAGGGCTACATGAAGGAACTTACAGGAGAGGGGCTCCAAGAAGCGGATTAGTGGTCGAAAACGGAATCTGCGCCGGCGCCAGAGTAACCGATGCTGATTACACCGGTGTACTCAAGTTCGCACTATTCAACCATAAAAACGAGGACTGCCAGATAAGAATAGGTGATCACATAGCTCAACTAGTGGCACAAAAGGTCAACATCTCGGGCATGATGGAAGTAGACGACTTGGAAGACACAGAATGAGAAACCATGGGATTCTGAAGTACCAATATAGTGAGAAGATCCGTGATTATAAAGGAACAAGAACCTAGCATCAGTTACCTGCAGGCATCAGGTAAAGACAATGAACATTGGTATGATATTTCAGAAGTATCCGAAAAAGTACTAATGTCAAATGCTATTATCCTACAGAAATGTAACAAGCAGTATAATCCTGAATTCTTGAGCATATACAGGCAGCTATCGGGACAGATGCAGCTAGTAGGCAATGGAGGGAAGAACTGATTAGGTTACGAGATGCAGGAAAGGATTTCCCCAATGACGGGAACTTAACTGATGATCTACTATACTATAAGCAAAGACTATTTGTACCAAATAGTCAGGCACTATACACCAAGATCGCAGAAGGATGTCATGATGCGAAAATTGCAGGATATTTCAGACAAGAAAAAACTTTGGAGATAATCATGGGGGACTTCCACAGGAATGGACTTGCGGAATGGGTCAATGACTACATACGATCCTGCGATGAATGCCAACATAACAAGTCACCACGACACGCCAAGTACGGATTACTGCAACCATTGCAAATACCCTACACGGCATGGGCATCTAGCTCGGTGGACTTTATCACACAACTACCAGAGTCAGAAGGGTGCACTCATATAATGGTAGTAGTTGATCGATTTACAAAGATAGAATATTTCATCGGACTTCAGACCTCGGCTACGGCCAAGGATGTCACAAACGCATTCCTAAAAGAAATATGGAGGCTGCGCGGTCTGCTAACTGAAATCGTCTCAGACATGGACGCAAAGTTTGCAGGAGAATTCTGGGAATCCCTCTGGAAAGTGCTGGAAATTAAGCGAAGAATGTCAACGGCATACCACCTACAGACAGGCGGACAGACAGAATGTACCAACTAAGTACTGGAAGTATACCTTCCAAGTTTTGTCAACTATGATCAGGATGACTAGTATCAGCTATTACCTCTAGCTGAGCATACCTATAACAACTCCGCAACCAACGCTCATGGGATGTCACCATTCTATGCGAACTCCAGATTCCATCCATGAACAGAGAGGATGAAGGAGTACGAAGCTCAAAATCTAGGAGTAACACTGTATGTGAACTAGATTAAGGCGATACATGAACAAGCAAGGGGGTGACAAGAAAAAACACACCGGAAGGAATGTCAAGATAATATGACCGGAAAGCTCGATAACAGCCAGAGTTCAAGATCAAGGATAAAGTAATATTAAATGCAAAGAATATTTGAACCCAGCAGAAATCAAAGAAGCTAAGTCCAAAGCTATACGGTCCTTTTCAAATCATGGAAAAATGGGGATTATGAGCTTTCAAACTCAACATATCCGATCGATGGAACATTCATCCCATATTCCATGTCGCACTATTAGAACCCTACCACGAGTCAGTTCATGACAATCATCAACAACCCCCTAGAGAACTGGATATCATTGACGGCAATCTATAATGGGAGGTTGAAAAAATATTAAGAAGCGAGATTCACTCTTACAGGAAATATGTTCGTGGCTGCTATCACGATAAGCAGGAACTGTGGTATTTCATCAAATGGCAAGGGTGTTCAGAAGATGAGAATACATGAGAGCCAGCTACTAGTATGGAAAACATGGAGGAAGTTGCGGAGAATTTTCAGAACGAAAATCCGGACCTGCCAGGAAGGGCAGAAGTAACATAGTGAGGAAAAGGGGTTCCTACTGTAGCCAAGTAAATGCGGAAGGTTTTTTACCCTGACTACACTGAGTCTTAAAATGTATTTAGAAGAAAATTATAAAAGGTTATAAAGGCATTCGAGGTGAAGCCTGGTAGGAGGGAGCTCATATTAGGCATATGGAAATCTGAGACATATGCACAGACCCACAGTAGGGTAACTGCGCACAGACCCTTGATTTAATGGAGTGTCAACACCCCTCTCTGGCCCTCTTATAAAGCCCGCACTTCATTAGCAAGATTTCGAGAGTTGCGTCCCATAACTAAAATGTCACATAAATGCAGCCCACTTCATAACACTATATACGGTGCCGCAGTCCGTCCGACCACATGCTGTTCGCAGGATATATGAGAGGGGACCTTTGCCCCATCCGGAAAGTAGAACGGAAAAAGTCCATCATATGTGCATTGAGATAGTAGGCTGCAGAATTAGCCTACCTAAACTATGGGCCAAAGGTGACGGGACGTTTTCGGCGAAATAATCTATGAGGATGTCTCAGTGGCAGAAGCTATTAGGGGCATACTGAATCCACCCATAACCTTCTGAGATCAGCTGTAAGTTGGTGGGTCCTAGTGATAGGACCCCTCTACAGAGGCCGGTGGACCAAGGGGAAGTACGCGCAGAATGGAAGACCTAGATAAGTTGGAGATATGTAAGACATTGACATGTCGGGCTCAGACTTGCGATTTGTACTAGGTAGCCCTGCATGAACTTGATCACTTCATGACCGAAGAGACAACTGGAATGATAGTCAACAAGACTAAAGTAATATAATAGTCTATACGGATATCTAAGTTGGAGGCTGCTGTTTGGTACAACAAATAGCGCAGTCATCTCAACGGAGGAATACTATTCCGAGTCCGCGAAAGGGTGTGATAAGTTTCAGGGTTAAACGGTGCTCGCACTTATAAGATTCTGGACGTTTGCGTATTAAAACCAGAATGGTACTTTAGAGGCATAGTAGTTAGAAGTAGTCCGCGAACACTCAGACATGGTATATAAATATCGAAGTTCCTCCCCAGGTTTACCGACATCATCAAGCAACGGAGAAGAAATCTTATCAATATAAAATTGTTTTACGCTATAAATCTTTACGTTACCTATTTTATCGAGATGAGCCTTCCTCAACAGATTCTCCGAAAAAAGATTTTGGCCTACATCCCTCAGTGATCTACTTGAGTTTGGCGTCTACCATAACACTTTAGAATATTTTCAGGACCTTCTGAAATATTATACCAATGTTCGTTCCATTTACCCGATGCCTATAGGTAGCTGATGATAGGTTCCTGTTCCTTGACGATCAAGGATCTTGTCGCTATATCGGTGCTTCCGAATCCTGTAGTTCCTCTTTCTGTTTCTCCCCAGTTGTCTACCTCCATCATGTGTGAGGTATTGACTTTTTCTATTACCAGCTCAGCGATGCAATCGCCTATTCTTATTTGGCAGTCCTCATTTTCATAGTTGAATAGTACGACCTTGAGTCTACCGGTGTAATCGGCATTGATTACTCCAGCTCCGGCGGGGATTCCTCTTCTAACTGCTAATCCGCTTCTTGGAGCAACTCTTCTATATGTTCCTTTGGGTAGCCCCACAGCTATCCCCGCCCTTATCAATGCTTGTCCATATTTCGGGACAATGTCATCCTTTATGGCATACAGATCATGTCCTGCTGCTATTCTTGTGCCCTTTGTTGGCCAGATTGCCTTTTTGCTCAATCTCTTGACCCTAATCACTGGTTCCTTTCTACCTCTTCGAGGTTCTAAATCTAAATCCTTATCTTCATTCTTGTCTTCTCCCTCATCGCCTACTCTTGCTACTAGTAATACCAGGAAATTTTCCAGTTTCAAAATTTTCTGTTTTCACGATGTGCAGCTCCCTCCTCAGGGCGGTACTCTGGCTGTCTGCTTAACGGGTCTAGCTTTCCACCCTTCATGCCTGGTAAGTATACAATGTAAAAGTTGTATTCTACTAATTTCTGAGTCCATCGAATTTGACAGCCACTCCAGACTTTCGAGGTGAGGAAGTATTGTAGGTTCTGATGGTCAGTAAAGACTGTAATTGGTTTTTCTATTCCAATTAATTAGTGTCTCTATTCCTTAAAGGCTTCTAGGATCCCGAAAAGTTCTTTATCATGAATTTCATAATTGCACTCTGCCGACTTTAGTTTTCTGGAATGGAAAGCTACTCGTTGTAACCTTTTCTCAAAGTATTGAGAAAGAACGCAACTGAGTACGAAATCAGTAGCATCAGTCTCTACCACTCTCTCTCTTTCTGGGAAGAAATGGTGAAGTATGAGAACTGTAGTGAATCGGTGTTTTAATTCTTCGCATGCCCTATCCTTCTCAACTCCCCATTTGAAATTCTAAGGATTTCCTTGTAATGTCTTGGTTATGGGTTTGCAAATAGCCGAGTAACTTTTTATAAATCGTCGGTAGAAGTTAGCAAATCCAATAAAGACTTGTACTTCTCTAACCGACTTAGTTGCTTTCTACCCTATTATGGATTCCACCTTGTGGGTGCTCATTGACACCCCATCAACTGCTATCATATAGCCGAGGAATTCTATCTCTGTAGCATAGAAGGTTGATTTCTTTAGCGATACTGCTAATTGAAAGTCCGAGAGACTTTTTAAAACCTTCTTGACTGCTTTGATGTGTTTTTTTCATCTTTTGAGCAAATAAGAATATCATCAAGGTAACACACAACTCCGACGTTCAGGTATTCCTTACGTACTTGGTTCATCATATCTTGTAATGTTGCCGCAGCATTAACCAATCCAATGTTAGATATCCTACCTACCTCTTGTATCTTAGAGTACCTCTGCGACAGGCAACAACCCTTGGTTAACCGTTGAGTAAATGTAATACTTCTCTCGTATCTTATAAAACCTAGATCGATTCTGGTTCTCTATCGAGACTCTGATTATTATTCTTAGACCCGTGTCTACGTTACTTGCTTGAACGCTAATAATCAGATCATATCTAAATAGAACTAACGAAGTGGTAGAATAGATTCTATTCTTAATAGTATAGGTAAGAAAGTATAATAGGTGGTTGCGTGAAGAACTAACTACCAGGCTCTACCGGCCTCCTTTTATAGTCCTTCACTCAACCCGCTTATAAATCAAAACAACTATGAGTCATAATCATGACTCATGAAAACATCATATGACCGCATCATTGGTCATGTGCATAAACCACATCATCTCCAAATAGATCATGTGCGTGAAAGTAAACTCAACTGCGCAGCCCCCTTGGCCTCGTGCGCTGCCCTCATGACCTCTTAATAGGTCATGTGCGTGAAAGTAAACTAACTGCGCAGCCCCCTTGGCCTCGTGCGCTGCCCCCATGACCTCTTAATAGGTCATGTGCGTGAAAGTAACATATAACAAATGAAACCCTATGACTCCTAACCATGAGTCATAGTGCGAAACCAATCTCCTTCCACTACCTGCCGGAAACATCTCCTTCCACTACCTGCCGGAAACATCTCCTTCCACTACCTGCCGGAAACGTCTCCTTCCACTATCTGCCACAGAACTGTGACATCCAAAAGGTGTAACCTTATATTCATAGTGGCCGTATCTTGTACGAAACACCATTTTCCCTTCATCTCCTTCCTTTATCCTAATCAAGTCAGAACCGTCTTTAAGGTCTCACTTGGTGAAGATCTTTGCGCTGGCTACTCTATCTCGGAGTTCGGATATTAGTGTTAGGGGATGTTTGTTAAGGATTGTATTCTTGTTTAGATTTCGGTAATTCACAACTAGATATTGTCTGACATCTGGCTTAGGTATGAATAATATGGGAGCTCCTACTAGTAGTTACCTCCATGTGATCTTTCCTTGTTTGATCATGGTCTCCACATATTCCTGTAAAGCCTTAAGCTATTTTTCTGATAGTGGATATATCGGCCCTCCGGAGGGGGTTGATCCTAGTATCAACTTGTACTCGTAATCGAAGGTTTGCCTGGAGGCTAGTTTTTCTACCATTGGGGCTTCAAACAAGTGTTTATAATGCCAGTATCCCTTTAGTAATGATTCTAGTTCCACTGTATTTTCGATGGCTCCGATTCGTCCAATATGACAGGCATTTAGGTCCCATACGACCGATTCGTCATATTCGAACATATCCACTATTCTTCATCCTCTTCCATACAGTTTTCACACCATTTTGTAGAGAAGGCCAAATTTCCTGTGTCTTCTATGTGAGACACTGGGTCTTCACAATGCCACCAACCAAATAGACTTATCATTCTATAATGACCTGCTTTCGCTACTTCACATATCACTTAAGAGATGTGTCCGATTTTTCCAATTTCCATTTTTATAGGTAGGGTATAACACTTCCCTCCTGTGGCGGCTGATGATCTAGCAAAGCCTAAGATATCAACTGCATTGTTGTGTTCAATAATAGAAATATGAAGGTCTTCAACTAGGTCATTATTGATAAGGAATACATTGGATCCCGAGTCTCACAAGACTTTAACTTTGTATTGCTTATCGTGTATATGGAGGTAAGCGATCGCCTCTGGACAGTTGTATCGTTTTGGTTTTGGAGCCCCTAATTTCACACGCTTAGCATGGATAAGACTTTCTTGGTTCTTTCTTTTTGGCATCGTTGGTGTCGGGTGTTGGTAACAAGATGTTTGTTACTACTCCTGTATAGTTTCAACCATTGACATCTCCTTAGCCAAACTAGTAACTCTTTAGCTCTAACAATCGGGGTCTACATACTTAAATGGCATTTTACCAATACGCAATTGCACACGACTAGTTTTCAGGCTGGATGCCTTCTCCAGACACACCAAACTTAGGCTCATAGCAGATTTTCAGGCGATTATTGGCCATTTTACTCCGCTAGTCTGGGGTTCCTGCTTTCATTGATTCTTTCTCTTAGGATTTCGGTTATCCGTACAGCTCCCTCAGAGGGGTCTTGTGCACCAAAGCGGTACATTCCTATCCTATACTCTTGCCAGAAGGCAAGATAGTACATATATATAATACGACTCAGACTCGTGTGGTAGGTGGAACACCCTGCGTCGGTTGTCCTCCTGTCGTATATTGTCATCATGTAGATCTTGCATTGCTATATCCCAACTTCTTCGGTATAGTAACTTGCTTGCACACGGGTAGCAGGCGGCCACCAGGTGACTTGAGAAACTTTGTACTGTTGGCTCCTGGGCTATCTGGGCATATTAACTATCCTCTCTTTTGATCCAGACTCTTTATATATTGAATCTTGTATTCGAGCTTGTAAGTTCCTCGTAGGGTCCCTTCACTTAGAGCCTACTTGCTTTGATCTTCCAAGAACAGACTTGCTTAGCGCCACTTTGATCATTTTGAGTTCCGACTCATGTAGTTGCATACAGAATATTCTATCCCCATCCTGGTCGGTACCCAATACACCCCAGCCAAAGGGGGTTCCCAATTTTATCGGTCTTGGGCTGACCATTGCTGCCAATATATGGGCATCACCCCAACCCCTCTGATAGGTGTGGCTTTTCTTTCCATAATGTGTATAATCCCCGCCTCTCTTCCGAGTATCTATCACACTCTGCGGGATGCCGGGATGAGCCTGGTCAAAGTTTGTATGTGTGGTCTTCGCTGCCCCTCCCAACCTCTTCCTAGGTTTTTCCTGCTCATTGTTCCTTTTCCGTTTTCATAGAGGGGCTCCACCTCCCTTGATATCAGGTTTTGTATCCCTTTGTCGCTTTGGCTTAGAGTCCTGTCCGTCTTCCCTTTTAACCTCCTAGACTAATTCTAGCTTGGACGGTCTGTTTCTCGCAAGCTTTTCTGTAGCAAGAAGTGCTTCTTCAGATTTATCGCATAGCCTGAGTGCCTTTTCCCATTCTTGATCCATCGTATACTGCAAGGCCGACAACCTGCGGACAATTTGTTTTGGAAGTTTGTTTTCAACTTCCTCCCTCCAGGATTCCCCAGACATGCATGCTCTGATGTTATGGTTGTGTATAACTATGAGGTAACGTTCAATACTATCTTTGTACTTGACCAGCTTCATAGCTCGAAGTGCTAGTCTTTCGGCTTCTACCACGGCAAATTATTTGATCATATTGTATTCAAAACGAGTCCACATAGCCAATTCTGGCTGCTGGATTTCCCCTTGAAGTCAGTCCATAGCCTTCCAATACCAAATAGTGTAAGGAAGCACTATGTCTCCCTTTGTACAGTTGAGTGCATATATCACTCGTTCCCAGGCATCATTCCAGATCCACAGGCCTTTTCCCGAAATAGTCGGCACATTGCACAATCCACACGCACACACCCTGCGCGGACCCGCCCTCAAAGAATGAGGGTGGCTCTGATGGCCACTTTACATTAAGCGCCATCGCATTGGCAAGTGTCTCTGCCATACCAGACTGTTCTGGTGTCTGTCCGTGCCTCCCATGGCTAGGACTTCCTCTCCTTCTCCCTCTCGCATCATCATCGTCATCATCATCACTAGGATCCACTGGGTCACCTCCCTGGGCACCTGAGGGGAATACATCCGCAGTGTCTTTGCCTTTGCCTTTTTCCCTTCGCATAGGCAGAGTGTAATACTCTTTGTCACCAACTTCCTTGACCACGGGTCAGGGTGCTGGCCCTGCAGCTTCCGGACTTGGTACGGCAGCCAGTACCTTATTTACTGCTGCCATTAATATCTTGATAGTATGATTTGTCTCCTCATTTGGCTGCCACTGCTGGTCTAGGGACCTGCAAATCTCTGCTTGGTAAGTAGTGCTGTCTAAGTGCGCTTACGCTAGGGTACGGTTGACCTCTCTTTCCAGTGTGATACTTTGAGGACAAAATTCTACGAATTCCATCCTTAAGCTGATGACCATCTGTTCTAGCCCTTGATCACGGCCTAATGCCTCCTGGCTTTATTGCTAGATAGTTTCATGTAACCTCGTGGTTACATCTTCATATTCCTGCTGACACCTATCTTGGGCATCTATCTTCTTTGCTACTTCCTGTAGCATTTCTTCTTGAATACCTTTTGCCTCCTGTTCTACGCCTACCAGCTGCATCAACAAGATCACAATATCGTTGTCATGAACATCTTGTCTATCGGCGATTTGCTGTTGAACCTTAATTACTTTTAAGGTATTGTCTTGAGTGACTCTCTGCGAATGTTTGAAGGCAATATTGGCTTGATCGAGCAAGGTATCGATGTCTTACCCTATTTGGCCCAAGGTTATCCCTAGCCGAGTGGCTAGCCTAGCTAAGTCTGCAGCATGGTCCCCTCCTAGCTTTGGTGTGGAGGCCCTCAATATCAGATGTGTACTTGCATAACTAGAGGATCAGAGAGAGGGTAGAGCTCCTCTCTGGAATGCTGGCTCTTGAGGTGTCACCGGGAAGAGACTATGTATGTCCGAATCATTGGTTCCCATCGTATCTGGACGTGTGTTCATTGATTCTCCCGCTGTTATCCTCTTTCTCAGGTCTTGAGAAATCTCAGCCATTGTGATACTTTCCAGATAGGCTAATTGCTCTAGTAGCCCTGGATGGATGATTTCTGGTACTTCGTACCAGAGTTCTTGATATCCTTTGAAGAGTTTAAGAAATCGTATGTAAGGTATCCAATATCTGAGGTATTCTAGAGGTGTAGGTAAAAAAGGGTTCGGGCGATCTGATTCTGGACTTAGGACTTGAATATCCTTTTGCATGAGGTTCAAAATGTACTTATAGTACAGGTATAAGTTTTAGGTCCAAACTGAGGGGATGTCTGGCCCCTGGATAGCTGTGCCAGGTTTCTTGTTCTCGGAGTACTGGGTACTCCACTATATGGAGTCTTCTGACTCGATAGAACTCCACTCAAAGTTCGAACCGTACCAGGTACGATATATGAGGTTGAATTGATCAATCGCTAGAATTCCAAAAAATATTTTGAACCTTGTAGGTTCTTGAGTACATTCTTCTTCAATTTTGAATAACTCAGTGGTAAAGATTTCTTAAAATATATGAATGTAGATGGGACAGTGAGGCGCTTCGAAAATATAATTGAAGTCTGAGCTGAGGGTGGAGTTTGAAGTAAACTTGTAGTTCATATAGTGAGCCTTGTTAACAGGAGAACTATCAATATACTGTTAGGCGGATGCCAAACTCAAGTATATAACTGAGGAATGAAGGCCAAAAATCTTTGATTGGAGAATCTGTCGAAGAAGGCTCATCTCAAAAAATAAGTAAAGTAAAGTAAAGATTTATGAGGTAAACAATTTAATATTGATAAGATCTCTTCTCCGCTGCTTGATAATATCTGTAAAACTCCAGAGGCATATCGATATTTATATCTCGCCTCTGTGTATTCGCGGACTACTTCTAACTACTATGCCTCTGAGGTACCACTCTGATTTTAATACGCAAACGTCTAGAATCTTATAAGTGCAAGCACTGTTTGACCGTGAAAGTTATCACACCCTTTCACGGTTACGGAATAGTATTCTTCTGTTGAGATGACTGCGCTATTTGTTATACCACGCAGTGGCCTCCAACTTAGTTATCCGCATAGACTATTATATTACTTTAGTCTTATTGACTATTGTTCCAGTGATCTCTTCTGTCATCAAGTAATCAAGTTTATGCTGGACTACCTAGTGCCAATCGCAAGTCTGAGCCCAATGTGTCAACATCTTAAGGGTCTCTGACTTATCTAAGTCTTCCTTTCTCAGTGTGCTTCCTCTTGGTCCGCCGGCCTACGTAGAGAGGTCCTAGTACTATGACCAACCAACCTACAGCTGATCTGAGAAGGGTATGGGTGGATTCGGTATGCCCCTAATAGCTTCTGCTACTGGGACATCCTGTGGGAGTATTTTACCGAAAACGTCCTGTCACTTTCAGCTTATAGTTTAGGAAGCCTAACTTTGGAGCCTACCATCTCAATGCACCTGTCACGGATTTCTTCCGTTCCACTTCCAAGATGTAGCCAAAGGTCCCATCTCATATATCCTGCAAACAGCATGAGGTCGCAAGGATGGTGGTGACGCACATGGCGTTACGTAGTGGGCTTCATTGATGTGACCTTTTATGGGACGCAACTCTCGAAATCTCGCTAATGACATACGGGCCCCATAAGGGAGCCGGAGGGGGGTGTTGGCACTCCGGAAAATCGAGGGTCTGTGCGCAGTTCCCCTACCATGAAGTCTGTGCACTTTTTGTTCCAGATTTCCATATGCCTAATACACGAATCAGGCCCTGGCAATCGCCAATAACCCCATAGAGAAACGGAGGACATTGACGGCGATCTACAATGGGAAGTTGAAAAAATAGTAAGAAGTGAGATCCGCTTTTATAGGAAATCAGTATGTGGCCACTATCAAGACAAGCGGGAACTGTGGTACTTCATCAAAGGGCAAGGTTGTTCCGAAAATGAGAACACATAGGAGCCAGTGTTAGGCATATGGAAATCCGAGACATGTGCACAGACCCACGGTAGGGTAACTGCGCACAGACCCTCGATGTACTGGAGCCAACACCCCCCTCCGGCCCCCTTATGGGGCCCGCATGTCATTAGCGAGATTTCCAGAGTTGCGTCCAATAACTAAAATGTCACATCAATGAAGCCTACTTCATAACACCATATATGTCGCCGCCGTCCGTCCAACTGCATGCTGTTCGCAGGATATGTGAGAGGGGACCTTTGGCGACATCGGGGAAGAGGGACGGAGGAAATCCGTGGGAGGCGCATTGAGATAGTAGGCTTCAAAGTTGGGCTTCCTAAACTACAGGCTAAAGGTGACGGGACGTTTTCAGCGAAATACTCTAAGAGGACATCCCAGTAGCGGAAGCTATTAGGGATATACCGAATCCACCCATACCCTTCTGAGATCAGCAGTAGGTTGGTTAGTCCTAGTAATGGGACACCTCTACGGAGGCGGGCAGACCAAGGAGAAGCATGCTCAGAATGGAAGACCTAGATAAGTCGGAGCCGCTTGAGACGTTGACACGTCGGGCTCAGACTTGCGATTGGCACTAGGTGGCCCAGCATGAACTTGATCACTTCATGACCGCAGAGACTACTGGAACAATAGTCAACCAGACTAGAGTAATATTATAGTCTATGCGGATATCTAAGTTAGAGGCGACTGTTTGGCATAACAAATGGCACAGTCATCTCAACGGAGGAATACTATTCCAGGTCCACGAAAAGGTGTGACAAGTTTCAGGATCAAATAGTGTTCGCACTTATCAGATTCTGGATGTTTGCGTATTAAAACCAGAGTGGTACTTCGGGGGCATTGTAGTTAGAAGTAGTCCGCGTACACTCAGACGCGCGATATAAATATCGAAGTGCCTCCCGTGCTGTACTGACAGTATCAAGCAACGGAGAAGAGATCTTATCATTATAAAATTGTTTACCTCATAAATCTTTACTTCACTTTATCGAGACGAGCCTTCCCCGACAGATTCTCTGAACAAAGATTTTGGCCTACGTCCCTCAGTTATACTAGAGATCGGCGTCCACCTAACAGCCAGCTACCCTTATGGAAAATGCGGCGGAAGTTGTAGAGAATTTTGATAATGACAATCCGGACATGCCAGGAAGGGCAGAAGTATGAGAGTGAGGAAAGGGCTTTCCTACCGTGGTCAAGTAAACGTGGAAGGTTTTTTACCCTGACTATACAGA
Source organism: Tuber brumale (assembly GCA_014065205.1). Classification (NCBI taxonomy): domain Eukaryota; kingdom Fungi; phylum Ascomycota; class Pezizomycetes; order Pezizales; family Tuberaceae; genus Tuber; species Tuber brumale. The sequence continues at coordinate 32,924 of JACCEG010000486.1, forward strand.
GTCATAAAATGTATTTAGAAGTATGATAAAAAATTATAAAACCATTCTAGGCGAAGCCTACTAGGAGGGAGCTCATGTTATGTATATGGAAACCTGAGACAAAGTGCACAGACCTCATGGTAGGGTAACTGCGCACAGACCCTCGATTTTCTGGAGAGTCAATACCACACTCTGGCCTCCTTATAGGCCCACACGTTATCAGCGAGATTTCGTGAGTGGCATCCTGTAACTAAAATATCACATCGATAAAGCCTACTCCATAACACCATATATGTTGCTGCTGTGTATCTGACCCCATGCTGTTTGCAGAATATATGGGAGGGGACCTTTGGTAACATCTGGCAAGCGGAACAGAGGAAACCCATCAGAGGCGCATTGAGATAGTAGGCTTCAAAGTTAGGCTTCCCAAACAATAGGCTGAAGGTGATGGGACATTTTCGGCAAAATACTCCAAGATGATGTCCCAGTAGCAGAGGCTATTAATGACATACCGAATCCACCCATACCCTTCTGAGATTAGCTGTATGTTGGTTGGTCCTAGTAATAGGACTCCTCTATGGAGGCCGGCGGACCAAGACCAAGCACGCTCAGAAAGGAAGACCTAGATAAGTTAGAGACCCTTAAGACGTTGACATGTTGGCCTCGGACTTGTGATTGGCACTAGGTGGCCTGGGATGAACCTGATCACTTCATGACTGAAGAGACTACTGGAACGATAGTCAATAAGATCAAAGTAATATAATAGTCTATGCAGGCAACTAAGTTGCAGGCTGCTGCTTGGTATAACAAATAGCGCAGTCATCTCCATGGAGGAATACTATTCTGTATCTGTGAAAGGGTGTGATAAGTTTCAGGATCAAATGGTGTTCGCACTTGAAAGATTCTGGACGTTTGCGTATTAATGCCAGAGTGGTACTTCATAGGCATAGTAGTTAGAAGTAGTCTACGAATACTTAGACGCGGGATCTAAATATCAAAGTACCTCCCCAGCTCTACTGATGTCATCAAGCAATCCAGAACAGATCTTATCAATATAAAATCGTTTACAATACAAATCTTTACCTTACTTATTTTTATCAAGATGCGCCTTCCTCGACAGGTTCTCTGAACCAAGATTTTGGCCTATGTCTCTCTGTTATACTAGAGATCGGCGTCCGCTTAATACACGGAACTTGCGAACTCTGTCTCTAGTTGCTATCTGCCTTTTCTCCTTCTGCAGCTCAAATGCTGAAATATTGGAATATATTGATTAATCTCTATACTTCTTGCCCTGCAATAACCTGCCAATTCATAGAGTTAATATTATCCAATTTTATTTTCTGTTTTAAATCACAAATAATCTAATTTGACAACTATGGTAGGAATTCTTACTTGATGTAAATTACAGTATCAAAGGTAAGAAGTGAGGATGAATAGTGTTAATGTTGGTTGCATTTACTATCAAACAATATACATCTTTTACTCTATTGATTAATTTATTTTACATTTTTGAAGTTTACGTTTTATGACCTAAGAGGCACTTAAATTTTTTGAGTGGTGTTACATCTGACGTTGCACCTAAAATTGTCACACTTTTTGTCGGAAAGTTGGTGCAGGGTATAGTCTTCCGGAACCATACCCACCAGTCACTACCTTCATGGTGTCACGTGTTTGTCTTGGCGGAGGCGAAGAAGTCACCAAAATCGACTAAGAGCAACGAAGGTTCTATCATACGGTTACAGTAGACTATACATTTCTCAACTAGCTGTTCACCTCTACGATCAAAACAAGCCTATAACTACATAACCATACAACCGCGCCCACAAATGCCCAAGAGGAAAGAGCCACCCACCGAAATGTCATCAGAATCGATCGCTCCCGGACCTCGTCACTCCAAACTCTCTGAGTCCGAATCCACCGACTCTTCAGACGCAGCAGCAACCCCAGAATCCTCCGATGCCGCTCAAAAAGCCAAAGAGCGTGCCGAGCGTTGGAAAGCTCTAAAATGCCGCGCTGTAACTATACCCCTCCCCCTTACGCTCTATATTCCCTATTAACCAACCTCCCTCCCGGTAGAAAAAATCCGCCGAAGTTAACCGCAAAGAAGTCTACGCCGAGCGCCGCCGTCAAGCCGTAGATCCTTCAGAAACCTCCCGGCTTAATCGCAAGCGCGACGAGGCGGAATTCAAACTTGCCAAGGCCGAAGCAGAAGATGATGGGGAGGACTTTGAGCGAAAGAGGGCGTGGGACTGGACCATTGAAGAGAGCGAACGTTGGGATAAACGCATGGAGAAGAAAAAGAAGCATGTTGAGGACGTTGCTTTCCAAGGTTTGTCCCACCACCACCTAACACATAATAATAATAATTTCATGGAGGACTGGCTAATCTGATGATGGTACCAGACTACACCCAGACCGCCCGCAAAATCTACAAGAAGCAGCTCCGCGAATTACAACCCGATCTCGAATCCTACGCCGCTGAGAAAGCAAAGTTAATCCGCGACGGCACCATTGTCGAGACCGAGGATGGAGAATTGATCGCCGTGGACCGCGATGGGGAGTTCTACGCCGACGCCAACTCCCTCGGCTTCATCGATAACAAGCCCAGCAAAGGTGCCGTCGACAGGTTAGTCGGCGACCTTAAGAAAGCCGAAGATGCACGCATGCGCAGGCGCAAGGGCGGTGATGAGGAGGACGTGACCTACATCAATGATAAGAATAAGCAGTTTAACCAGAAGCTGGCGAGGTACTATAATAAGGTATTTTCTACTGATATCCTACTTATACCCCCCCCCTAGAATGGGTGGATGGATGCTGATGTGCGGGTTTAGTATACTGGGGAGATCAGGGATAGCTTTGAGAGAGGTACTATGGTTTAGAGATTGGCTTGGCTGGCGTAACGGTTGGAAATGACACATCGAGGGGCTAGTTACCGGTAGTTTGTACTCCCTTATTGATAGTGTTTATTCTACAAATGTGCTCGAGTAGAGGTCTTGGTGAATGATCTACGCGGATTCCTTCGCCGCTATTCTCCCTGTGAGCAGTGATGATAGACTGCAATACGAGGGCTTGTATAGTATGCTATGAATTTGGTGATATGATACTTGAAGTTTAAGTAGCTCTTAATCTTAGGCATTGGTATGATAGAAGTCCTGGTTTCAGGGTTTATCCCCATGAGCCATGCTCCACAGCCACGCCTCCGATCCCACCTCAGAACGCCACCACCACATCACTTCACCAAGAACTTCGGCACCAGTATGTAAACTAGAAGGATCAATTCTTGATTTCACAATTCTCGAGAAGCATCTCCTTGTTTATGCTCGGGCAAGGACCCTGGAACTCGGTAAAGAGGGGGGAGGGCTATTTTACCAACATGTAGCTGGGTAGATCTCGTGGCGGCGCCAACCATCTAGGATATCACGAAATGCTTGTACAAACCTATTTGCTTCTACCATAACGGTTACATGAATCCCCAATAAAGAAATTGAAACCCCAACCCATATTTTTAATCCGTAAGCCCGCGAACATAGAAGGAAAACGTGTTTAGTACAAGCGCTTAGGAGGAGACATCGAGGCTTTCTGTAGACAAATTAGCAATCCGCTACCAGAACCACTTAGGAACAGAATAACATACGATAGTCAAAGACCCAACGTTCTGCCATCCCTTCTTCAACAGGGAAACCAAGTAGTTGATAGCAAGCATGATATTTCCAATTAATTGGTCCTCAGTCATGCCAACATTTCCAACAGCAACACCCAAGCAAAGAACCTTCTTGAGTTGGAACTTGATGGTGCACTTGACGTCGGTGACCTTCTGGGCCAAATCTTCGGCGTGGGAAATGGGAGTGGGGAACTTTCCAGCCTTTGAGAGACCAGGGCCAAGGAGACGGGGGATCTGCTTGATGAGCTGCTCAGAGGCGACGAAGGCATCGTACTTGCGGGCGAGCTTCTTGATGAGCTTCTTGTTCTTGTTAAGCTTCTTCAAGTCGTCAACTGACATGGACTCGAAGTTGTGGTGCTTGGCGCGATCGATGTCGTGCTGGTCTCCAAGGATACTAAATCGCCATTCATCTATAATCAGTTTGCTGCTCTCGATCTCCTTTCTTCCGCCTCGCTGTTTCCCCCCATCAAAAGAATTCGAGGGTCAAGGGAGGGGCTGAATCTTCACCAGATGGACATGTTTGGCCGGGGGACCTGGGGCAACTTGACAGTTCCAGAGAAACGCTTGTCACGCATGGGGTCATAGTTCTTGAGTCCAATTTGGAGCTCGACGGTCTCAAGGAAGTTCCTCTTCTTCTCATTTGTGGAGTACTCCAATAGCTCCTTTACGTTTCCACGCACTCCGGCTGCAAAACGTGACAAATTAGCAATTTTGTTCAATAGCTTAATTATGACGGGAAGGTTGACAAACCGACTGTGATTTTGGACATGGTGAATCAGTCTTCCAAGCGAATTAATCGTTGGTGGGGAATTTGTGGAATTGAGGAGAGTTGAGTAGTGAGTCTGGAGAATTTTGGAGGGGTGAATTTTACAGGTACTCATGGATTGTGCGTGCGGAAGACTTGGCGAGTTGGCAGTCACGGATTGATCAGATTATGTAACGGAGATCTGCCTAACATTGGGTTCATGGATGATCACTCGCCCAGTTAAACTAGTGCCCTTAAGATCCGGCAGTACCGCTCTCTGAATGATTCCAGATAAACCCCAGAGGAGCCGTAAATTATCAGAAAAGTATATTGGGTTCAAATATTCAATTCCCGTCGCTGAACCGAAAGCTGTCAACCTAACACTCCCCAAAACGCAGTCTGTGCACAAGCAACAGATATAGAAAAGCACAAACATCAAACCCGATACCTATCATCCTTTCCACGAATAACTCTATACAAGAACAAGAACCCCATCATAATCGCAACAACCCCCGAAACAATAGTAATTTGACTAATGGCTTTCCACGCCAACCCTCTCTTCTCCCCTTCCTCCTCAACCTCTCCCCCAGCATCACCCTCACCCTCCCCGCCTCTCTTCTCGCCCTCCCCGGTTTCCCTTGTTTGCTACCTACTCGTCGTATTTGCTGCTGGTGGGCTAACGTCGCAGTCTTCTTGGGAGCGTAATTGGGAACGAATCCACTAGGGTGGGCACTTGCTCGATTCCCAATTCTGCCGCTAGGGCAACGATATCCTCATGAGAATCGAGATCTCCCACATCCTCACCGAATGCGTTGATAGAAATCTCAGCTGGTGCAGAACTGCTTATCTTTGAGAACCCCCTAGTACTGCTATCCCAAGTAGAAGTCGTGGTAGGAGAGCCTAGCCCCGTGGGTGTCACGGCAATGGAGGTTGGGGTGGAAGCACGTTTTTCGGCTGAAGTAGAGACATTAAAGTACGTTATTGGTTGGGGTAAGAGGGATGATGGTATCGGCATCTCCTCTAGGTTGATGTTCAGGGCTTGAGGTTCCGCAGTTGGTTTTGGGGCTTGTGCTCTCATGCCGCCAAAGTGGACGAAGCTTCTGTATGAAGGGATAGATGGAATAGGAGTCTCTGCTAAATCTTCTCCCCCGGATTTGGCGGCTTCGTCTTCTCTCTTTCCGCTAAGTGTTGGCATAGATTCTCTAGTGTTCACCGCATCCCTCACCGCAACAGCAGATGTCGGATAGGCAGTAATTGTGCCCGGAACATCTTCATCATTCTGCGCCGAAACCGTGACCGTAACCTTACTCGTCTCCCTAGTAACAGTAACCTCGGAGCCCGTGACTCGCATAGTCACTGTCTCAGTGCTCCCGGGAAGTGCAACAGTGCTGGTTCCAGTTGTCACCGCAACGGCCCTGCCGGGTTTGACGCCCTGACTAATATTGATCGGGCCGAATATTGCGTTCAGAAGGCCGGTGTCAACACCCTTAGCCGTGACAGTTACTGTCGAGGTGACGGGTTCTAGTTGAGCTCCTCCTGTGGCAGCAGGACTAGGAACAGTGACCGTTATCGTAGTTGGAGGATCGCAGAAGTCTCCAGGGCCGAAGATCGGAGGATCATCGAATTGAGGAGACGGATCGGCCGAGCGGGGGTGGTTACGATAATGGCTGTGGGAGCGGACGTGTCCGATTGGTTTGTTGGGAAGGGGCGAAGACGCGATATATTGAACGAATGGTAAGATAAAGAGGAGTTGTAAGGTTTGCATATTGGAACCTTGGCACTCGGCGTGCTAGGTAATTGCCTGAGGATGGCAGGAGCTTCGAAAGGTAGTGCTGGTGTTTTTCTTATATACGGAGTTGGGGTAGTCATTGTGAGAGTTGTGAGTTAGATACTTGGTGGTTGGTAGAGTACTTGGAGGTTGGCTGGTGAGAAAACAGTGTTGAGGATAGATCGTGAGGTTGGCAAACAGCACGTTTCTAGAGTTCAAGGCTGCGCCGCTTCAGGTACCTCGCACGGATTATCTCCTTCATACAATGGTCCCATCTAGCCTCCCAAATATCGCGCCGGGGGCTGCAAGAGGAGGTTTAAGTGTTCGGGTATGAGCTGGTGATTAGAGTTGAAACATGAATAACATTTCCCCACCACCATGATATCCTTCTCCCCAGCATTCTTTAGGCTCCCGCGAATAAGGTGGATACAAAGTGGACCTCTACAAGTATTATCTCAGTTCAACTTGGCTCAGGAATGGGTTTTCGGTTGGAATTTTGGACGCATCCGGCTTGGTGGCGTAGTATCTGAAGTGTAAGGAACGCAACGGCCAGCAATGATATACTCGAGCACTCGAGCACTGTACAGTACCACCTCATGACCGCCCTAACAGATCCGTGGGATGATCAGAATAGCCACAAGACAACACGGGAATCAAGCAAGGTTAATCTGGTTAATCGGAAGGCTCAAGTAAGTTACCACTACTCGAGTACTCGAGTACAAGGTGTTGTGTCAGTCCGGTGAATGGGTTCTGCGATAAGGCAGCCAGAATGACTTAGTCTACTAACCGATTCATAAAGTATCCGGATACTTGATGAATCGGCTACCGGTAGTATGCATGAACGAGATGATAAGGAGACCCACCTGCGGCTCTTTTGACTACCTTTTTCAACCACTGCGCCTCTTCCCCAACCAGTCAATCGTTGTGTGGGAATGCGGCGTTATCACTCTACTAAATGAAGAATAGGAGCATATCATTGGAGGGTAATTTAATCCAAGAGAAGAGGAGTGAAAGAACTGGGGAAATATTATACCTGCATTCCGCCTCACCCAAACCCACTCGGACCGGCACATTTTTTCCCGTTCCGCGTTGGTGCAACGTGCGTCACCCTTTCTTCGTCTCGTCTTCCTTCGCTTCCTTGGCCCAGACTGACCAGATCACCAGAAACCTTCTCTCATTCTCTCTCGCTCCCTTTCCTGCTTTCTTTTGGCAATTCTTGAATTCACTCCTCTTTCTGTCCCATTCCCTACTCGAGTACTTTGACGACTTTATCTTTCTCATTTACCCCACCGTGGAATCCTTCTTTTCTTGTCACCATGGCTAACGCATCTCCTCCGCTACCCTGCTCCTCCTCTTCGTCTGCTTATCCGCCGAGACCTTTAAAGTCCGCCCTCCGGTCGCGCCAACAAAGGCCCCCGGAGGTACTTGAGCGAGAGCGGGTACTTCTCGCTCGCCTCCCAGCCGCCTCCCAGCCAAGAGAAAAGCCCATCCGTAACTTTCTTGCAACACGTTTCTATAAGTTTGTTCTTCTTATCATTCATCTACTTTTCAGCATATACCTAAAGCTCCGATGGGCCTACCACAACATTCTCAACCGCGGACTCTCCATTCTTTATTATCATCACCGAACGCCACAGTTGATACAGAAAGATGTGAAGGAATTGGAGGAACGGGGAAAGTTGCCGGAGCATGTTAGTGTTGTTTTGGAATATGAAAGGGGAGGACTGGATACCCTTATCGACGAAGTCTCTGAGATTAGCTGTTGGTGTGCAAGCGCTGGGATCAAAACCTTGAGTGTTTATGAGCAGACTGGTACATCCGCCAGTTGTGATTACACGCGCATATGGCTCACAGTGCTGCATAGGAATTCTAAAATCCTACATTTCCACATCCCACCGTTCGATTTCTCAGAGGCTCCATAGCTATTTCGGAAAGTCCCGGCCAAGTATTCGAGTACATGCGCCTCCACTGTCCTCTCTTCATGAACCTGGTGAGGAGGGCAGAGAGGTTGACTTGGAGATTATCCTTATTTCCGAAGAGGATGGTAGGGAGTCGCTGGTTGATTTGACCAAGACTTTGTGCGATATGGCCCAGAGGGGGAAAATAACTTCAGAGGATGTTAGCGTTGAATTGATTGATGCCGAAGTTACGGGTATATTTTCTCCGCCAAGATATGATAGGTGGTGTGACGGGTACTGATGAGCTCTAGAAAATACTATTTCCGAGCCCGACTTGTTGATTTTATTCTCACCCTCAGTTGTTTTAAGAGGCTACCCTCCATGGCAAATCAGGTTGACAGAAATATTGTATGTTTTTTCCACACTGGATTAAGAAACCCGACAGCTAATATTTCTGCAAAGCCATGTGCAAGACAACTCAGGAGTTGGGTACCAAGTCTTCCTTAGGGCATTACATAGATTCGCAAAAACAGAGATGCGTTTTGGGAGGTAAACCGCCTAGCCGATTGTCCTCTTCCTTCCTTCTATTCAGCTCCTTTTCCTTGACCTCTTTTGGACCGACGGGTTACCTTTGAGCGTATATATCACATATTTTCACTTTTTTTTCCCATGCAAGAAATAGTAGGGTGGTTTGGGTTCATAAACTGCGGGCTTTTTTATTTCATTTGGTTTGCTTAGGGGTAGAATATCAAGAGCTGCGTAGATGCCGAGGTTTATTTACAATTGCGGGGTTTCCGTAACTTGTAGCCGTCGTGCCGGAGTTATACAGTACAGTACACACAGGCAATAAGGCTTCTTCGGTGCTGTTTATATCCAGGTCCGTTGGTATTGGTAAAGGGCCCTCCACGTGATTTTATAGATGTGCGCAAAGATATTCACAAAAGATTACTCGATATGATCTTAGATGATGATCTGGACAGCCCCAAAGCACCATCTTGAAGCCGTAAACAGACTCTTGGAGCCAGGTTTGGCTCCATGACCAGATGTTCAGTATGCTCTTGGAAGACATCTTCTCACCAAGTAGAAGAACCTTGCAAACCCCATAAAGGGCAGATTTTCACACACCAAGTCAACTTAAAATACCAGAAGCTGACATGATGCCTCGGACTCAGACACTAGTAAGATCCCACAAACTCCAATACTCGGCACAAAGTAATCGCATATTTTTCACTAAGTTAGGAACCCTCGCAAAACCCATAAAACTTATATTATTGTTTTTATGCAAAGCCTGGGCATATTTACGCTAAGTTAAATACCAAAACCCAAGCAAAGTTGTATTAATACATATTTTTACACAAAGCTGCCATAGAATATTTTCACCAAGTTAGGTACCACGCAAACCCCATAAAGCTTATATTGTTATTTTACACCAAGCCTGAGCATATTTATGTAGAGTTAAATGCCAAAACCTAAGCAAAGTTGTATTAATACATAAAGCTGCCATAGAATGTTTTCACTAAGTTTGGCACCACACAAAACCCATAAAACTTATATTATTATTTTTATACCAAACCTGAGCATATTATTATTAAGCTAGATACCAAAATCCAACTCAAGCCTTATTTTATTTTTACACAAAGCTGCTATAATATTATAAACCTATTGTTTTTTTACATCAAGCCTAGGCATATTTTTATTAAGATGGATATGATACCTCAGCATGTGAAACCCCAAGCAAAGTGGTATTGTATTTTTACACAAAGTTGCCATAATATTATGGACATTCTTTACCAAGTGATACACCTCCAGAAAATCCATACACCAAGCCTAGGTATTTTTTTGTATCAAACTAAAGTACTATGGCAAAAGGTTCTGTATGATTGGTGGTTACCGATTGATACCTCAAAGAACCCCACATCCGCAAACTGCAACCCCTTCACAACAATGCCCTTCTACAAGACTGGTGATCTCTCAGATTATGAGAAAGAGAAAAAATTGTAGCTCTTAGAAAAAAAAAAACCTCTTTTTCTGAAATTGGAAATCTCTTAAATCATCCTAAGAGTACTATTGCTACTTTTTACAACAATTATCAAGCGAGGTGTAATGAGAAAAACCTTCCAATACCAGGCAGAACCAAAATTATCGATACCAGAGGCTGCTGCCACATAGTCAGAGAGTCCAAGAAGGTCCGCTGCCAGACCTTATCTAAATTGCATAATAAGGTTGTTCCACATACCTCTATGAGCACAGTTAGAAAAGCTTTAATATTTGTCAATATAAAGAAGTGGAGGACTAGGAAGAGTGCACTTTTGAGGACCAACAAGCTGTTAAGAGGTTAGCTAGGGCAATGGAGTATATAGGAATTGGATAAAGGAGAATTTTGAGAAAGTCATCTTTAGTAATAAATGCTCAACTGAAAAGGCTAAAGATCCTAAGAGATTTTTGAATCTTCTGAACACCTGAGGAAAAGTGGTACAAAAACTGTATTCACGGGTTACTAAAGGACCCAGGATAAAGCTGATGGTTTGGGCTAACATTTGGGGTAGAAATAAGGGTCCCCTGATTCCTATTTTTGACAAGAGTATAGATAGATTTGTATATATAGGAGTTTTAGAAGATAGTTTAGTTGATACCTTGCAGGAGGTAGAGGATACAGTTGGAGATCCTATATTTCTGCAAGATAGTGCAAAGATATATACTGTAAGAAATACCACAGCTTGATTTGCAGAAAACAATATACAAGTTATAGAATGGCCACTCAATTCCGCAGATCACAATCCTATTGAACACTGTGGGAAAAAGGTGTTAAGATTTCTTATGAGATCTCTCCTATTGTATATCGCACAATAGGCAACAATGTATTGTCAGTACTATCGGGGATGAATAGTACTTCTCGTTATTATCTTTTTCAAGATAAAATATTCTGAGTGTTCTCAGACCTTCGGTTACTTGATTGATCATCTTATGCTACATCTTAGATCTTGATTTTCATTCAATACTAAGTCCTTATAGCACTAATTGAGGAAGTATCTCACTTATTTTCTTTGTCCATGAGTAGGTAGTTCATGGGATCTCTATGATAGAGAAAAGAGTGTATTTGTAAAGTATATAGATAGGAAATAACTTAGCTAGTTGCATGAAGAACTAACTACTAGGTCTTTTTTTTTTTTTCTTTATCTTCAATTTTATTCTGTGTTTAAGGTACACGATCCACAAACAGCTCAATATATTACGGCAGATGTACTCACCTCCTCCCCTATACCAGCCTCCAAGCAGTCAGAAGAAAAACTATCACGAAGCCCTTCAACATCGACAATCAGGTGCCCAGCCCGAGGGCCTCATGACTTGAATGCGGAAGAGTCTCTGTTAGGTATATGGAAATCTAAGACAAAAAGTATACAAACCTTATGGTAGGGTAACTGTGTACAGACCTGCGATATTTTGGAGAGCCAACATCCCCCTCCAGCTCACTTATAGGGCCCGCACATTATAAGCAAGGTTTCGAGAGTTGCATCCTATAACTAAAATATCACATCTATAAAGCCCATTTCATAACACTATATAGGTTGCTGCTGTATATCTGACCGCATGCTGTTTACAGGGAATATGAGTAGAGATCTTTGTCGACATCTGGGAAGTGGATTGGAAGAAGTTGGTAAGAGGGGTATTGAGATAGTAGGCTTCAAAGTTAGTCTTCCTACACTATAGTCTGAAAGTGATGGGACGTTTTTGGCAAATTACTTCAAGAGGATGTCCCAGTAGCAGAAGCTATTAATGATATACCAAATCCACCCATACCCTTTTAAGATCAGCTGTATATTGGTTGATCCTAGTAATAGGACCCCTCTACGGAGGCCGGCAGACAAAGGGGAAGCATGTTCAGAAAGCAAGACCTAGATAAGTCAGGAGACACTTAAGACATTGACATGTTAGGCTTGGACTTGTAATTAGCACTAGGTGGACAGCCATGAACCTGATCACTTCATGACTAAAGAGACTACTGAAATGATAGTCAACAAAACTAAAGTAATATAATAGTCTATATAGACAACTAAGTTGAAGACCGCTTTTTGGGATAACAAATAGTGCAGTCATCTCAATGGAGGAATACTATTCCATAACCCTAAAAAGATTGTGATAGGTTTCAGGATCAAACAGTGCTTGCACTTGTAAGACTTTAGAAATTTGCGTATTAATATCAGAGTAGTACTTGGAAGGTATAGTAGTTAGAAGTAGTCCATGATTATTCAGATACGAGATATAAATATCGGAGTACCTCTCGAGCTTCACAGATATCATCAAGCAATGCAGAAGAGATCTTATCAATATAATATTGTTTTACGCTTTAAATTTTTACTTCACCTATTTTATCACAAATAAATCTTCCTCAACAGATTCTCAGAATGAAGATTTGGCTTATGTCATTCAGATTATATACATGAGTTTGGCGTCCGCCTAATAATAAGTGCCCAGTAACCACATTATGAGATTACTGGCTTAAGATATATGCCTCGTAGTACATACCACCCTATTTCTCCAGTATTACCATTTCATGCCCCAGAGTCTTCCATCCTTGATATAGCTGAGTTACTTAAATACCTGTGTGAAGAGCTAAATACATTGTCTCATCTCTCTCTTTATATAACAGCTCTTCTCTGAGCATGACTCATCTCTCACATCATACTATCCTTATGACTCACGAACATGAGTCATGTAAAATCATTATCTGACATAGTCATATGACCAAAGTGGTCATATGTGTGAGACCTATAACCTCCAAGCAAGGTCATGTGCGAAATATAATATATGTAAAATTATCATATGACATAGTCATATCACTGAAGTGGTCATATGTGCGAGACCCTTGACCTCCAAATAAGGTCATATGTGAAATATAATATACATATGACTCATAACTTATAAGTCATATGAAAACATTCTTGATACTAAGTCATATTCGTGATAGATACCCATGTATGATTTGTCAACTCTAGCATCTATTCATCTAATCCATAACTCAATCCTCATAGCCTATCCTTACTGTTAGTGCTAGCTTGTTACCCACCATGGTGGATCTTACATTCTCTCTTAATTTGCCAAATAAGCAAGATCCGCTAAGTATAAACTTCACTTTTTCTGTGCCTTTCCAGGATCCTCTTTGTATTGGAAAGATGAAAAGCAATTCCAATACTGGAAGCAAACAATACTACCATCCTGTATGAACCATAATCCTTCTCACTGCTATAAGGACCTTCTAATAGTGTTTTAAGCATGGATTGAGGAGTGTGGAAGAGACTTTTTGTTAATCCTTTTGGTGGGTGAATCAAGAATGATGTGATCATACCACTACCACCTGGCTCTCTTTCCCACTAAGCTAAGGTAAAGGGATGGAATTGGGTAAAAGCAAAGGAGCTAACCCTCAACATTCAGGGTGTCATGAATATGGCTTAGCGAGGAAAAGGTTTTCACATGACTTATAGTTATGAGTCATAGATATGTTATGTTTCGCACATGACCTCCTTCAGAGGTCATGGGTTTTGTGCATGTGACCACTTGGTCATATGATATGGTTATGATGATATGTTATGTTTTGCACATGACCTCATTTAGAGGTCATGGGTTTCGCGCATGTGACCACTTTGGTCATATGACTAGTTTATGATATTTCGATATGACTCATAGGTTGTGAGTTATATATGGCATATGACTTGAGGAGTGAGTCACAAGGGCGTGAAGGACAACTATATAAGGAGGCTATTAGGACCAAGTAGATAGGCCACGCTCCGCTTCCGCTATTTTCCCCCCCCTACATTTCTTACTCAACCTCAACACCATCAGCGTCCGGTGTGCACACACGATCTAGCTACTCCCAAAGCCTTTGGCTGGGGCCTCACTACCTAGTCAAAGATGACCTCGTCTTCGGTCCCCCTCCCCCCCTCGGAGCATTCCTCGGTGTCGGGAATCCGCCCTCACGTCCCCCTTCTGCTCGCACTGCTAGAAAATGCAACGGCGGATGCGGGAGTTTCCCCACAACTATTCCCCCCAATCAGCTCTGGTGAGCTAGACGATTTGTCGCCAGGCGAGGCAGTCATTCTCCCCCTCCTGTGTACCTCACTTCTCGCCTCCAGGGCCCTCTCCTCTCAGATAGACGAACTCGCGTTGGAAGTCGCCAGGCTCTCTGGACAGATAGACGACCTCCATGCACGCAAAGCCAAACCTCCTCCCCCCCCTCCACCCCCCCAGTCTGAGAACGCGACAGCGGCCTCACTGTCAGCCCTCCAGCTCTCGGTCAGAGACCTTGCGTCCCGTCTGACCACCCCCCTCCCCCAAACGTCACGCCACCAACAGCACCCACCCCAACCAAATGCACCCGTGTAACCCTCGACAGGGGCGGCTCGGGTAGCCCCTTCCAAAAAGGGAAAAGAGAAGGCCCCGGCCCAATCGGACCCGTCCCTCGCCGACAAGCTCACACCACTTTACGAGGGTGGGGGTGATGCTGACTTCCCCTCCTACAGTACCAAAGATAGCAAATGGTACAGTAACCCAGCAGCCTATGCGGCAAAATTCCCTCGCTGGTGGGAGGCCCAGGCCTTCAGGGACGGCAAGTATCCTCCCGTCTCAGAGTTCCACCCAACGCCATCGTCGTCGGCCCAACCGGGCCCCTCCTCCTCCTACGCTCAAGCCGCCTGATCTGGTCAGAAGAGGAAGGGTAGGACCAACAAAGGCAAGAACATCCCGACCGCCACCCAGGTTGCGTCTGGCATGGCCGACAGTGCCCCGATGAGGGGACCTAAGAGCCTTCCGGCAGCCGAGAGACGCTTCTTTGCCCCTCGCTCGTCCCCCCTACCTCACCCCCAGGCTGAGCTTATAGCTGCCTCCTTCCCTGACTCCGCCGCCTCGGTCCTAAGAGAGGCCGGCTGCAATCTTCCCCTTTCATTCTCTGCCCGTGTTAACGACAGAGGAGCAGTAACCCTCCTGGCCCTCTCACCATTCGTCCCTTCTACTTCCTACGCCCCATACTACGAGGCTCTCTCTGCCAAACTGAATCAGTCCTTCCCCGTTGGAGAATCCCCCTGGCTCCCCTTTCGCCCGGCTCCAAACGAGGTTCAACTGGCTGTCCACTCCCTCCCCATTGCGTACCTCCCAGAGGACGACGACGACCTTTTCCGGTCCCTTTCAAACGCGATACTCAACGTAAAAAACGTTCAGATCCTCTCTGCCCGCTACCTTAACCCAGACCGCGACTCCCGCACCCAAAAGAAGGCCACCTCGGTCGTCGTCACAGTGGCTCCGGAGAATGAGGCCGCAATGCTGGGCAACTCTTACCTTTTCTCCTCTCGATGCAAGATCGAGAGAGCATACTCGG
>JACCEG010000486.1:61030-88472 GCA_014065205.1 Tuber brumale
AAAAAAAAAAAAAAAAAAGGCTGAGTAGATAGGCCATCCTCCGTCTCCTCTATTTTCCTCATGCTTGAAATCAACCCTCAACCCTTGGGATCTCACGAACCACCCACCCCTCCCTCTCCTCCCACAATGGCTCTGGGCTAGGAGTGATGGCCATCCACCTCCTCCCACTGTCCTCTTCTGCTCTTTTACGTGTCGAGGCTTTTCTCCCTCTGGGCTCCGGCATGCCTTTTGAGCTGCCCGTCCCCGCCTCTCTCCTCGCTTAGCGAGGCTCCTCTATACGGTCGGTGGCCATTCGCTTCTCATGCTTCTGATGGCTAGGTACACGGTTTGCTGTACGTGAGGACTACCCAACTGACCCTCGGGCCAATCTCGCTCCTCCCCACGGTTGGCTTATGTAGTGGTATCCCATCCACTAAGTGACGCTATCTCTCGTAGAATAAGGGACTACATGAGAGATGTGGTAAAATCTCTTGCCTTCCGCCTCTGGGGACCACCTAGAAAGACACAAACATGATTTCCAGGAGTTGACACCATCGCGTTTGGTTTTCTTCCTGACCTGGTGGTTGGATTAGCTTGCATCCTACTGCTACATCCTTACTCGGCTTGCACCCTACTGCTACACCGCTTTACCTCCACACCCTTCGGGCATCTCCGCCGGGCTTCCTGGTCTGGATGACACTAGTCCCTCTGCTCTGCCACGGGTTCTGTTTTCCTCGGCCTGGGCTTTTCTCTCTTCGATTCCCCTTCCACTTTGTCGGGTATATCCCTTAGCTCTAGACGTTTAATGTCATAGGTGGTACTGATCCGGCCAGGTTAAGACTGTTTTGGGGGGCTCTTGCTATAGGGTTGGGCCACTGATGGGAAGTGGGGTTTCTTTTGTTCTGATGGGCTTGGGTGACTTTCTTTTACAGTCTTTACCGTTTGTGTATACTACAAGTTGCAGGATGGGGGAGCTTTTTCAACTGTGCGGGTCGGGCGGAGGGTGTCATGTTTCAGAGGTTTCGGTCCTGTCTGCCAGTATGCTTTCCTGTTTGCGTTCATTGACTGTTTTTCTTCTAGCTGCTTCGGGCTGGTGTAGGAGTGGAGGTTTATGTGTCTGCCATAGCTAGCGCTACATGTGGATGGTTGTACTGTAAACAAAGAATATATGAAGATAAAAAAAAAGAAAAAAAAAAAAAAAAAAAAAAAGAAAGAGGCCCAGTAGATAGGCTCTTCACGCTTCGTTCTAAGTTATTTCCTTACTTATTACTTTATTCTTTCACGAATATAAAACCTTTACGCTCTTTACAAATACCTACATACGAGACAAGAACTCTACTACACGAGTGGAGTTGAAGAAAGAGTACGATAGGTGATAAGGACTAGAGACACGAGAGTCTCTCCCACCTTGTCGAAGGCATAAGCCTAAGAGCTATCGTTGAGAGAGAAACGGAGAAGTATCGTCTACCTGTCGCTAAGAACTAATACCAGTTAGGGATCGTAACACAGGGGAAGAAATAATGGCCTACGCGGGGACTGAAGAGGTTACTCATGCCTTAATGGGACCAGCATTGGGTGAGGGAAGAGCCTTAATACCATTAAACTGAGAAAGCTGCCAGATGCCTCAACACTGATATCATGGCTCAGTAATCACCATTGGGCAGTACCAGACTGAAGAAGCTATCTCACTCAAAACCGAATTGTATAGCCCAGCATGGCTGCGTGATCAGCCTTGAGTGGCTGGGGACTAGACCCTGGTCACGCCTTCCCTTGAATTTACCTCTTTTGGATAGGGTAGGAATACGTACCATCTTATAAGATTAGAGTAGATCCGAAACCATCTTGTGCTTATCTGAATTGATATCCTTATTGTCTTCAACTTTCTCCAATTGTTTGGTATATGTGTCAATCACTAAAGACACCATACCCCGGAATGTGGATGATTCTGTGAAATTGAAGTCAGTATGCAAAAAAGTGTATTTGAGATACGCTATTACATCCCAATTTCTGTAATCAGACTCGAAATAAGCGGTGTCTATGGAAATTAAGTCCTAGAAATAATGAATCTGTGATCAATCAAAGCAAGGACGAGAGAAGAAACTTACCCATTACTGAGTCTCCATCATAATTTATAGACGTAATCGATGGAAGATAAAATAACGGATATGGTTGATGGTTGATAGATATCGGTTGCTGCCCTCCTATCCCTTTGCCTGTATTTGTTGCCTTTTAGAGTGGAGTGACTAGTTAAAATATGCTAAGTGGAGGCATCTGGCCAGTTGCCATGAAACCAAACCG
The DNA here is from genome assembly GCA_014065205.1 of Tuber brumale. Taxonomy (NCBI): domain Eukaryota; kingdom Fungi; phylum Ascomycota; class Pezizomycetes; order Pezizales; family Tuberaceae; genus Tuber; species Tuber brumale. The sequence goes on from JACCEG010000486.1 coordinate 63,308, forward strand.
GAAAGGTGTTTGGAGATCATTCAGGATTAGCCCCATCTAAGCAGTGCGGAACTACTAGAGTTTGTACAATACATTTACTACAATATATATCCATATACCAAGCACAAGAGAATTATAAAACCCATGAGTGAAAAAAAGGAGAAAGAATATAAGAAAAGAAGTTGAAGATTGACCGTACCCACCATCCTACAAACTATGAAATAAATCGAAACAAGGACATTTGCACAGCGGGATCATACAATAGTTACAAAACAAAAGTGTTGCACATCGTTGACCCTTGGGAGGTATTCATCCTCTCAAATTTGGTCGAGTGCGGATTGTAGCATCAGGAATGAACTTTGAAAGTAGGCGGCAAAGATAACATTGTGAATGTCAATTCTCCGATCATTGAAGTAAGTGCTGAGTGTGGTGCTTTCCAATTGCTAGTAGCTTTGATCCTTTTGTAACATAACCTATTAATTGGTAAATATCTAAACATGTTTTAAAACTACAAAAGAGATTTAAATATATACTATTTTGATGGGATTCAGAACCGTTTCCCAAAGGCCAGATACCAGGGCAATGCCGACTATTTGGACGATGTAGACTGATGTGGATATGGCTGGAAATGCCGAAAGGTAAGGATTAAGCGGAGAAAGAGGAGGAAGAAAATGAAGTAGGCTCAGAGTGGATGTTCGATAAGGTAACTGCATGGGTTGGATTAATTGCACTTAAATCCTATTCTGCCAGTTCCCAAGTAAGATCAATGCGGTAGGCTCGTTGAGAATAGAGTTTTAGTCCTTGCTGCTGACGATACTTATTGCATATAATCTGGCTATTGATTATTGAAATATCAAGCAACCAAAAGAACAGTGACATCCAGTTTCTTGATACCTGTAGTTGAGTAGCGTAGTAGCAATAAAATTGATCCAAGATATCAACACTGTTTATCTTTATGTTGTAATCAATAGTGATCTGGAGAGTAGGAAGAGTCTTCGGTGCTTAATCACCCCATGCAGACTCCACATTATGCCGATTATAAGGAGTATAGTGTGGACGTCTTCGCTCCTTAAGTGGCCAATTTGCAGATGCAGCTGTGGGGTTTGGATAACTAGTAATAGAATGAACGGTCGATAGAAATCTGACAAGATTGTTATCTTGCCATAAAACTGCCAGCACATTTCAACAAACCACTCCAGAGACTGTGTTATGAGGAAAGCAGAGTTTCCTTAATCTGAATTTGAAGTATGCTGGGTATTCTTTAGAATTTGATCATGCAGTTCCACAACCTCCTATCCTAATGTTACGTAAAGCACTGAGAAGGTAAACATTGGTAAAATAGTTGTCCATATATAATGTGAAACAGTAGGCTTAGTAGGGTAGGGTGAATGTGAGCTGATATATAGCTTTTGAGGTTTGGCTGAGAGATAGATTACTGGTATACAGAGTATTGTTTAACTCTGCAAAGGAATCAACTCTTGAGGTGAGAATAAAGTCCCATGTATATCGATGCTCACATAGGGTAAGTATTTTAAAATTATGTGGAATAGGTTTACGGAGAATATGCTGAGTATGAGCTGATCTTCCTGTAAATCGAACCATCATTTCATCGACTGCTATATCACTTGCTGGTATGATGAATTGTTGAAACTTGAAGGAAAGATTAACTGATAATAGCTGAATCTTCCGGTACCACTCAGAATAGGGTAATGGTTGACTCAAATAGGGAGGTGAAACAGGAAAATATCTTATTATCTGCTCAAAACGAAACTGTGACATATGCTTTCCAATACTATGCTGTAGCTATTTATATGTCTACACCCAACTGTCTGTATATTGCGGTGACTGGTAAACACCCATATAAAGAATTAGGGCCAGAAAAACTGTTAGCTCTACAGCTCAGATATCATACCATCACTGTTTATATAGATCTGAGGCCTGTTTACTTGCGGCATACAGATTTGTATGCTGTGCCAGGATATCCAACTGTCCTTGATCGAAGAATAATCTAAAGAAGTCCTATGCTTTGGCATTATTTTCTGGAAACCTCTCTGGAAGCTGAATGATTCACTTATGTGGTAACGACCTATGCTGAAAAAAGGTGAAATCTGGTGGTAGCGGTAAGTATCAGGATTTGCAGGAATCGCTTCCTCCCTTCTTTAGCCTTCTTGGTTGATTTCGGGAGTCTTCTCTTCTTCCTCAGCATCGTGCATACCATCCTGTCTACCATAACTCCTGCCTTGTTGGGCATAATAGCATTAATAATTTTCCAAATTCAGATTCCTATCTCCACCCTTTGCCTCTTTATGATCCGCATTCTCCTCTTCATGATAGTCTCAATCAAAAACATCTAACTCTTTCCATGTGCTCTCCGCTCCCTCTCCCTCTTCTGCTTCAAGAACTCGCATGCCGCTTGGGGAATCCAGGATAATTGTTGTACCTCCCAGGGTAAACTGTATCAATTTTTGATTTAGAGGAATGTGATCGTAGTTGGCAACTTAAAAGGCTTTTTCAAACTCCATTTCTCGTGATGTTTCATTCATTATATTGGGTTGTAGCTTTCGATTCCACCGTTGATAATTTATCTACTAAGCAGGTGGCAAAGAAGCTTTGTTTTTTGGTGGTGGTTGCATCTCATATGGAGGTACAGCCGGTAATTTTTGTATATTTTACCAGCAGGGGGTGATCGGCTATCCGGGGTTGAGAGAGTGAATTAGGTATAGTTACAGCTAATTGGGTATCATCGCTACTTAATTCACACATTCCCTGTGCACTAGCGCAACACCCCTGCTAGTAAAATATACAAAACTTACCGGCTGTACCTCCGTACACATCCTTTCCCAATATAGCCATTCAAATTATCCCATGTAGAGTATCATTCGTGCCAATGTAGACACCGGTGCAATGCTAAAAAGCTACGAAATCTGTGCACAAATTAAGGGATATATAATCCTTAGGTCCTCGGAGATGCTCCCCCATCTACCCCGAACTCACCGCTTGCACAAATGTCAGGACATTACAAGATAAGGACCCTGACCTCTCCGTCATTCACGCTTGCACAAATGTGAGGCATTACAAAAGAATATCCTGATGTTTGTGCAAGTGATGAAGCTGGACAAGATCTGGGAGATGGGACTATCAGGGTGGTGCACTCGAGTAGATAAAAGGTTACACCAGGTTGTCAGGTATGGCACACTCCATATCGCTGCTTTCCATGCCCGAACCAGCTTTCTCTTCACAAGCACCATTTCTTGTATGCAGTACCACCCCAATGGCTGACCTCCTCCACACCAATCAATTAGACCTGTAACGAATTACATTCCCCATCCTTACCAGTGATCAATTAGCCCTCACCCACCTTCTCAGGGTCCCACGCTAGCTGAAAACCCCTGAATCTGAAATGTGACCATTAATCACTAGGCTTTAGCCAAGACTTTTTTTTCCAAAATGTAAGAACGTTGGTTACAGAGCAAGTGCAGGTGAGTGCCAGTGTTACCAGACCGGACTTTTTGCTGCCACTAAAAAAATACTCACCTGCTATCACTCGAATTTCCTATTCTGGCTTAGTCCTCAGACAAATCCCTTCTTTAAAAGTTTATTCAGCCTCCTCTACATTCCTACAGCATTGTAATCCCAGCATAAGTCTTCCAGAATTCAGAACCATTCCTATAGTCTGACATTTAACTATGTGAATCCTTGGATTAAGCTCTCTATCAATAAATCTTTTATAGAGTTGATAGGCATGTACGAAAGTGGTGGTTTGTATTTAAAACCCAGGGGGCACATTTCTTCTGTTGCCAGGCTCGTGGAGTGCCCTTAACACCAAATGATGGGCGATTTGGTAGCTGCTATGATGTGCTGGGTGGCAACGATAGGCTGGGTGCTGGGCGGCAACAATACGCAAGGTCATGGTGTGCAGCCCCTGGAAGAACTTGTTGTTTGCTTAGGAGGAACAAAAAAATCATCCTAACACACCTCAAAGAGGCATCCAAGGCACTGCTAGACGACCCTCATCGTGAAAGATCACACATATTTCCTAATTTGGCAAGTTTTCAGATGAAAACCCCTCTTGTTTTGGAGGTGCTCCGAAATTTTTTTTTTAAACACTTTTTCTATTTCGCACTTTCGAAACTAAACTATAGTATCTATGCTATTCCTCTCCCACTATATGCTATGGTGCCCCTAGCTTATGGTTATCCCCAAGTACCTATTAGATTACATCATAAAGGAAGCAGCCGGGATACTTGGCCTTGATCTGCTGCTCGACCCACCAGTAGGGGGTAACATAGGTGATGTCAGTCTCATCAGTAGGGAATGCACCACCAGTGAGGATTCCAACAATCCGACCATCCCTGGCAAGGACAACGGACCCAGAGTCACCAGCAGCAGAAAACTTGCCTCGTGTCTTGTTGTAGGTCAAGACAGCGATCTCGATCGAGGTCTGCTCAATACCCCAGTCACTGTAGATGCGAGTAAAGGACTCAAGACCATTGGCGCGACCGACGGTGGTCCCGGAGGTCAACCCGTTTTTCACCACAAGTAGACACTTCTCACCATGGACATCGAGGTGCTGGGGATTACGGATCTCATCATCCTGGACAACACCATAGGCCTGGAGAAGACCATCTACGGGGTATTGGTAGTCTGCTTGATCAATGACCTGAGGGAACATTGTATTGCAAAAGTCAGCGGGTGTGAGGTTACCGCCTGTGGAGGAAAGAAAGTAATAGTCAGTTATAGCTGAATACAAGAAGACAGGAGATGAAAATGACGATGAGAGATGAAAAAGATGAGATAGAGGTGAGAGGAAGATAAAGATATGGTAAAAGACGTACCAACGTATACCTTGTTTCCATTAAATGTAGACCAATCAATCTTCTCGTTGTACAGCTCAATCAGTGCCCAGTCTTTAGTAAAACCATGGGGTATGGCTGAGACTTCGACCTTCTCAGAGTGAAGCAAGAAGCCAATGACGCACTGGTCAGGTGTGGTACGGCGCTTGGTAACCTCATCATGGAGTGCATTCACCTCCTTGATCTCCTGTGTCGCTTTCTCCACCAACTCCATATACTCCTTGCGCCTCTGGGTGACCTTCTTGTTCTCTAACTCGACAGGGTCCCCTAGCTTGCTAAGGACTTTATTTGAGATTTCAATCGAGTGGAGGCGGTCGCCAATGGTTCCCATCATGGCCTTGATGGCATTATTGTAGCCCACGTTACCAAGCGCGATGAACTCCACACGAGCCTGGCTTGTATTCCTACGTATCATGCCCATGTTGGCATGGATAGAAGGGGGACAGGCAACATGGGCACAGGTCAGGATGGCTGTGCGCTTGTCATCTCTGCTAAGACGGAAGTACAGAGCGGCAGTGCCCTCGAAGTTGGGGTACTTGAGGGGTGCAATGGAGAGACCGAGAGCGGTGGTAAAGGGCTTTCGCAGGTCAGGGACATCATCCAGGACGGGGTCGAACGAGAGAAGCTTAGGGCCAGCAGCAACTGAACGAGTCACTACTGACTCGACAAAGGCTACCTCGATGGATGGGAAGCCAGCCTCAGCCAGGATCTCCTTAACAGCAGCGGCAGCGGTGACAGCGGCATCATAGAGGAGGGAGTAGGGCTTCACACCAATAGAGAGAATGAGAGAGCAGAAGGGCTTGGCCTCTCCAGTATTGGCGTAGGCAAGGGGGTTGATGGATGTCCACTGTACACCAATGGAGTCGAGGCGAAGGTAGATGCGCTCGCCAATAGTGAGCCAAGTGGGTCCAATAGCATGACGGTAGACTGGACGAGCCTCACGTTCAATGCCCTGGGCCTGAGGGCCTTTGGGGACATGCCAGTTAGGGCCGGACTTGAAGACACAGGGAGTGCCGCTTCCATAGAAGTCACTGTAGGCATTAGGGTACTTGTCACTGAGGCGTGTTGTCTTGAAAATGACATCGTCCATCATCACCCGCGCACCATTCTTCGAAAGTGAGGGCTCGCCGAAGGAGGAGACAGTAGGGGAGAGGGGAGACTGGTTCCTAACCTGCTTGGGGATGGCTAAGCAGGCGGCAACAAACTCCTGGTCAAGGTTGAGATGGTAAACCGGGAGGGATGACACTGTTGACAGGGGGGTAGGGAAAAAAAAAAAAAAACTTATAGTTAGTAAGGAGGAGGGATTAATAAAAGCGAAGGGGAATTACTGGTAGGAGGGCAGTCTTCCTTTGGTAGTGAAGAGCTGGGAGGTGGAGACGATGTTGTTGGTAGATGATGGGAACCCTGGAGAGGAGAGAAAAAAAAAAAGGCAAGGTCAGTATACTACTGTATGGTACAAGAAAATGCAAATGGATGCACTTTTTTAAAAAACCGAGAAAGGCGAAGCCTTTTTAAGGTAGAGGGTTTGGTAGACAGTGACATCACTATTGATAAGAGGATAGGAAAAAAAAGAAAACCCTATTAGTTAGTAACGAAGATAAATAAAAATGGAGAGAGCTTACTTGTATGAGTAGAGAGATGGTATCTTTTGTCTAGAAAGGACTTAGGAGGAAGGAAAGGGGAGGGGGAAGTGATAGGTTACTTTTTATCTTGTCCTGTAGCTGTGCGTAGGGTGCGAGTAGGGTTGTGAAGTCTGTGTGAGTAGGGTTGTGAAGTCTGTGACTGTCAGACCATATGAGGGTTCAGCAAGGCTTGGCAAGATTTGGTAGCGATGGCAGGCAGCATTCAATGACAGTCAAAAGCCAAGCTGTGCCACACATTGCCGAGCATGTCCAATTACTCAGCCACCACACTGTCTATTGCATACTACCAGAATCTTGAGGCTTTGGCGGATTTTTTGCACTTGTGCAGTAGTAGTCATGTTTACAAATGTTACGATGCTTCCATACAAACTAATCTCACTATGGAATTTCTTCCAAAACCTCGCTTTCCCCTATCCCGCTGAACCAGATACCAGACTGAACCGGACAAAATCTCTGGCAGCTCCAGATCATCATTGCGGGGATATCAATATTGCTTTCCCCCTTGAATGATTTCTATTGTGAGATTATTTGACGAGGTTTCCATAGGTACGTTCCTGCGTTCCACTAATACCCAAATGAGTTGCTGCTATAGACAATCCTTTGCAGGGACCTTGGGGCTTGGAAAACCAGGTATTTGTCTATCAAGTGATGATTTGTGATTGGGCTGAATAATCAACACAACCAGGGGGGGATGGTTGTATACAATGTCTGAACCCATCATTGGATGAACCCGGTAACTTATGGGGAGGAACTAGCTGCCAGTCTGTTAGTCTGTTCTCAAATATTGTGCTATTCTGAGCGCTTTACCCGGTAATGTGTTCTGAGTACAATACAAGAAATATGGGAGGAGCTGCAATGATATGCTGAGTAATAGTGTTCCCACTATGATAAGAGTCATCTCTGGAAATAATTTAGTCGTCACAGAAATCACAATTTGAGGGATAAGAAATATATAATAAATCTTGTTTGATAACACTAGTCTTTCCTAACACCTTGCGGGCTGTTAGGCACCTTCCTAGCATCGACTGAATCACGGCCTTCTCTCCTACTAACTCCTCAAGGAAATCATCCAGAATATGTCCAAGATCCTTTGTCCACACAGCCTAAATCAACGCCGCCATTACCTCTTTCACCTGAACAACCATCAGAAGTACCTTCAGCAGCTGCCAAAGCCACACACCAACTTCCTTCAGCAGCTGAACTAGCACCAACTTTGTGAGCAAACACATGTGCCCAACAACCGGATACCCTGGGCGGATATACTGCAATGCCAACCTGGCCCTGCAAACCACAAAAACTGGTAACTACCATATACAGTTGTACATTACTATCCCGGTGAGGCAAAATCTGGAGAATCCATCCGGCACAGTGCGGGATCCAGGACAACAGGTCAGGCTTTTGTGGAAAGAAATTTAGACTTCATAGTGATTCATACATGACGGGTATCTAGATTATCGAGATCTCGGACAGTGAGGTCTCACTGTACTGATATTGTATAGAAAATCTTTGTTGGCAGGTTCAATGCCATGCTAATCCAGTTTAACAACACAGCCAAGCGATCGTTCGCATATCTAGCAAGCGTACCAAGGCGTACCACTGTTTCTAATACTTCAACACCGACAAGCAACCACCGGGCTGGGGAATCCATCGATACTTGCAGTATGGCCATGTCAATCTCACACCACGTCAAGTACTTGACGGATGGTGTAAGGACCCTGTTCGGCAACGACCGTTCCTTTCCGTTGCCCTGTACGAAGCAACCATTTCAAATCGGAAGGACGACCATTTTTGTATGGGAAACGGTCGCATGATCCTTCTCTTACAACATGATGTCCACAAAGTGGCTTATCGACTCATTCAAAATCGGTAAAGACCTGCCCAACATGCTTCACCGTCTTCACTATTTGGTAAACCATAAAGCGACAATTGCAGTCAAACTTCGCTGGCCGGGATTTCGATAGTCCGGGTACCTCACTATCACGTATGAATCTCTATGAACTTTAAGTTTCTTTCCACCAAAGCCTGACCCATTGTCCTGGATCCCTTGCTGTGCCTGATGGATTCTCCAGATTTTGCCTCTCCAGGATAGTAAGGTACAACTGAACGTGGCAGTTACTGGTTTTTGTTGTTTGCATGGCCAGGTTGGCATTGCAGCATGTCCACCCAGGGTATCCCGGTGTCGGGTACGTGTGTTTGCTCAAAAGGTTGGCGCTAGTTCAGCTGCCGAAGGAAGTTAGTATGTGGCTTTGGCAGCTGCTGAAGGTGCTTCTGATGGTTGTTCAGGTGAAAGAGGTAATGGCAGCGTTGATTTAGGGTGCGCGGACAAAGGATCTTGGGCATATTCAGGATGATTTGGTTGAGGGGTTAGTGGGAGACAAGGCTGTGATTCGGTCGACACTAGGGGGGTGCCTAACAGCCCGCAAGGTGTTAGGAAAGACTGGTGTTATCAAACAAGATTTGTTATATACTTCTTATCCCTCAAATTGTGATTTCTGGGGCGACTAAATTATTTCCAGAGATGACTCTTATCATAGTGGGAACACTATTACTCAGCATATCATTGCAGCTCCTCCCATATTTCTTGTATTGTACTCAGAACACATTACCGGGTAAAGCGCTCAGAATAGCACAATATTTGAGAACAGACTAACAGACTGGCAGCTAGTTCCTCCCCATAAGTTACCGGGTTCATCCAATGATGGGTTCAGACATTGTATACAACCATCCCCCCCTGGTTGTGTTGATTATTCAGCCCAATCACAAATCATCACTTGATAGACAAATACCTGGTTTTCCAAGCCCCAAGGTCCCTGCAAAGGATTGTCTATAGCAGCAACTCATTTGGGTATTAGTGGAACGCAGGAACGTACCTATGGAAACCTCGTCAAATAATCTCACAATAGAAATCATTCAAGGGGGAAAGCAATATTGATATCCCCGCAATGATGATCTGGAGCTGCCAGAGATTTTGTCCGGTTCAGTCTGGTATCTGGTTCAGCGGGATAGGGGAAAGCGAGGTTTTGGAAGAAATTCCATAGTGAGATTAGTTTGTATGGAAGCATCGTAACATTTGTAAACATGACTACTACTGCACAAGTGCAAAAAATCCGCCAAAGCCTCAAGATTCTGGTAGTATGCAATAGACAGTGTGGTGGCTGAGTAATTGGACATGCTCGGCAATGTGTGGCACAGCTTGGCTTTTGACTGTCATTGAATGCTGCCTGCCATCGCTACCAAATCTTGCCAAGCCTTGCTGAACCCTCATATGGTCTGACAGTCACAGACTTCACAACCCTACTCACACAGACTTCACAACCCTACTCGCACCCTACGCACAGCTACAGGACAAGATAAAAAGTAACCTATCACTTCCCCCTCCCCTTTCCTTCCTCCTAAGTCCTTTCTAGACAAAAGATACCATCTCTCTACTCATACAAGTAAGCTCTCTCCATTTTTATTTATCTTCGTTACTAACTAATAGGGTTTTCTTTTTTTTCCTATCCTCTTATCAATAGTGATGTCACTGTCTACCAAACCCTCTACCTTAAAAAGGCTTCGCCTTTCTCGGTTTTTTAAAAAAGTGCATCCATTTGCATTTTCTTGTACCATACAGTAGTATACTGACCTTGCCTTTTTTTTTTTCTCTCCTCTCCAGGGTTCCCATCATCTACCAACAACATCGTCTCCACCTCCCAGCTCTTCACTACCAAAGGAAGACTGCCCTCCTACCAGTAATTCCCCTTCGCTTTTATTAATCCCTCCTCCTTACTAACTATAAGTTTTTTTTTTTTTTTTCCCTACCCCCCTGTCAACAGTGTCATCCCTCCCGGTTTACCATCTCAACCTTGACCAGGAGTTTGTTGCCGCCTGCTTAGCCATCCCCAAGCAGGTTAGGAACCAGTCTCCCCTCTCCCCTACTGTCTCCTCCTTCGGCGAGCCCTCACTTTCGAAGAATGGTGCGCGGGTGATGATGGACGATGTCATTTTCAAGACAACACGCCTCAGTGACAAGTACCCTAATGCCTACAGTGACTTCTATGGAAGCGGCACTCCCTGTGTCTTCAAGTCCGGCCCTAACTGGCATGTCCCCAAAGGCCCTCAGGCCCAGGGCATTGAACGTGAGGCTCGTCCAGTCTACCGTCATGCTATTGGACCCACTTGGCTCACTATTGGCGAGCGCATCTACCTTCGCCTCGACTCCATTGGTGTACAGTGGACATCCATCAACCCCCTTGCCTACGCCAATACTGGAGAGGCCAAGCCCTTCTGCTCTCTCATTCTCTCTATTGGTGTGAAGCCCTACTCCCTCCTCTATGATGCCGCTGTCACCGCTGCCGCTGCTGTTAAGGAGATCCTGGCTGAGGCTGGCTTCCCATCCATCGAGGTAGCCTTTGTCGAGTCAGTAGTGACTCGTTCAGTTGCTGCTGGCCCTAAGCTTCTCTCGTTCGACCCCGTCCTGGATGATGTCCCTGACCTGCGAAAGCCCTTTACCACCGCTCTCGGTCTCTCCATTGCACCCCTCAAGTACCCCAACTTCGAGGGCACTGCCGCTCTGTACTTCCGTCTTAGCAGAGATGACAAGCGCACAGCCATCCTGACCTGTGCCCATGTTGCCTGTCCCCCTTCTATCCATGCCAACATGGGCATGATACGTAGGAATACAAGCCAGGCTCGTGTGGAGTTCATCGCGCTTGGTAACGTGGGCTACAATAATGCCATCAAGGCCATGATGGGAACCATTGGCGACCGCCTCCACTCGATTGAAATCTCAAATAAAGTCCTTAGCAAGCTAGGGGACCCTGTCGAGTTAGAGAACAAGAAGGTCACCCAGAGGCGCAAGGAGTATATGGAGTTGGTGGAGAAAGCGACACAGGAGATCAAGGAGGTGAATGCACTCCATGATGAGGTTACCAAGCGCCGTACCACACCTGACCAGTGCGTCATTGGCTTCTTGCTTCACTCTGAGAAGGTCGAAGTCTCAGCCATACCCCATGGTTTTACTAAAGACTGGGCACTGATTGAGCTGTACAACGAGAAGATTGATTGGTCTACATTTAATGGAAACAAGGTATACGTTGGTACGTCTTTTACCATATCTTTATCTTCCTCTCACCTCTATCTCATCTTTTTCATCTCTCATCGTCATTTTCATCTCCTGTCTTCTTGTATTCAGCTATAACTGACTATTACTTTCTTTCCTCCACAGGCGGTAACCTCACACCCGCTGACTTTTGCAATACAATGTTCCCTCAGGTCATTGATCAAGCAGACTACCAATACCCCGTAGATGGTCTTCTCCAGGCCTATGGTGTTGTCCAGGATGATGAGATCCGTAATCCCCAGCACCTCGATGTCCATGGTGAGAAGTGTCTACTTGTGGTGAAAAACGGGTTGACCTCCGGGACCACCGTCGGTCGCGCCAATGGTCTTGAGTCCTTTACTCGCATCTACAGTGACTGGGGTATTGAGCAGACCTCGATCGAGATCGCTGTCTTGACCTACAACAAGACACGAGGCAAGATTTCTGCTGCTGGAGACTCTGGGTCCGTTGTCCTTGCCAGGGATGGTCGGATTGTTGGAATCCTCACTGGTGGTGCAAACCCTACTGATGAGACTGACATCACCTATGTTACCCCCTACTGGTGGGTCGAGCAGCAGATCAAGGCCAAGTATCCCGGCTGCTTCCTTTATGATGTAATCTAATAGGTACTTGGGGATAACCATAAGCTAGGGGCACCATAGCATATAGTGGGAGAGGAATAGCATAGATACTATAGTTTAGTTTCGAAAGTGCGAAATAGAAAAAGTGTTTAAAAAAAAAAGTTCGGAGCACCTCCAAAACAAGAGGGGTTTTCATCTGAAAACTTGCCAAATTAGGAAATATGCGTGATCTTTCACGATGAGGGTCGTCTAGCAGTGCCTTGGATGCCTCTTTGAGGTGTGTTAGGATGATTTTTTTGTTCCTCCTAAGCAAACAACAAGTTCTTCCAGGGGCTGCACACCATGACCTGGCGTATTGTTGCCGCCCAGCACCCAGCCTATCGTTGCCACCCAGCACATCATAGCAGCTACCAAATCGCCCATCATTTGGTGTTAAGGGCACTCCACGAGCCTGGCAACAGAAGAAATGTGCCCCCTGGGTTTTCAATACAAACCACCACTTTCGTACATGCCTATCAACTCTATAAAAGATTTATTGATAGAGAGCTTAATCCAAGGATTCACATAGTTAAATGTCAGACTATAGGAATGGTTCTGAATTCTGGAAGACTTATGCTGGGATTACAATGCTGTAGGAATGTAGAGGAGGCTGAATAAACTTTTAAAGAAGGCATTTGTCTGAGGACTAAGCCAGAATAGGAAATTCGAGTGATAGCAGGTGAGTATTTTTTTAGTGGCAGCAAAAAGTCCGGTCTGGTAACACTGGCACTCACCTGCACTTGCTCTGTAACCAACGTTCTTACATTTTGGAAAAAAAAGTCTTGGCTAAAGCCTAGTGATTAATGGTCACATTTCAGATTCAGGGGTTTTCAGCTAGCGTGGGACCCTGAGAAGGTGGGTGAGGGCTAATTGATCACTGGTAAGGATGGGGAATGTAATTCGTTACAGGTCTAATTGATTGGTGTGGAGGAGGTCAGCCATTGGGGTGGTACTGCATACAAGAAATGGTGCTTGTGAAGAGAAAGCTGGTTCGGGCATGGAAAGCAGCGATATGGAGTGTGCCATACCTGACAACCTGGTGTAACCTTTTATCTACTCGAGTGCACCACCCTGATAGTCCCATCTCCCAGATCTTGTCCAGCTTCATCACTTGCACAAACATCAGGATATTCTTTTGTAATGCCTCACATTTGTGCAAGCGTGAATGACGGAGAGGTCAGGGTCCTTATCTTGTAATGTCCTGACATTTGTGCAAGCGGTGAGTTCGGGGTAGATGGGGGAGCATCTCCGAGGACCTAAGGATTATATATTCAGGGCAGTAACTGATATCATTCGACCATTAACCATATTCGTCATTTAATATTCCCTCGATTACATCCATAAATCACGCTGGATACCCAGTGATGGGCCAGTTTCCTCTCCCATACCCGCTTTGATCAATCAACGATTCCTTATTCCTAGGCCTTAATTTCCTGGACACCTCTTATTTTGAGTCCGTATACAGAAATTGGAATGCAATAGCATATCTCGAATACACCTTTTTGCAAACTGACTTCTATTTCACTGAATCATCCACATTCTGGGGCATGGTGTCTTTAGCAATTGACACATATACAAAAGCAATTGGAGAAAGTTGAAGACAATGAGGATATCTATTGAGATAAGCGCAAGATGGCTTTGAATCTACTCCAATCTTACAAGATGGTACGTATTCCTATCCTATCTGAAAGAGGTGGATTCAATGGAAAGTGTGACTAGGGCCTAATCCCCAGCCACTCAAGGCTGATCACCCAGCCCTGCCGTGCTCTACAATTTTGTTTTTGGGTAGGATGACTTCTTCAGTCTGGTGCTACCCAATGGTGATCACCGAGCCATAATACCAGTGTTTGGGCATCTGGCAACTTCCTCAGTCTACTGGTGTTAAGGCTCTGCGCTCACCCAATGCTGGTCCCATCAAGGCACAAGTGACCTCTTCAGTCCCCTGTGCAGGCCAATAGCTCTTCCTCTGCATGTCGCGAGTTAGCCCCTTTGCTTTTACCCACTTCCATCCCTTTACCGTAGCTTTGTAGGAAAGAGACCCTCGTGGTAGTGGTACGATCAGATCATTCTTGATTGACCCACGAAAAGGATTAACAAAATGTCTCTTCAGCACTCCCCGATTGGTACTTAAAACACTATTAGAAGGTCCTTATGGTAGTGAGGAGGATTATGGTTCATACAGGATGGTCATGTTATTCGCTTCCGGTATTGGAATTGCCTCTCATTTTTCCAATATAAAGAGGATCCTGGAAAGGCACAGAAAAAGAGAGGTTTGTACTTAGCGGATCTTGCTTGTCTTGCAAATTAAGAGAGATTGTAAGATCCGCTATGCTAGGTAACCAGCTAGCACTAACAGTAAGGATTGGTCATAAGGATTGAGTTATGGATTGGATGAATGAACTGCTAGAGTAGGACAAATCATACATAGGTATCTATCATGAATATGACTTAGCATGGAGAAGGTTTTCAAATAACTTATAAGTTATGAATCATACATATTTATATTCTGTTTCACACATGACCTCATTTCGAGGTCCAGGGTCTCACGCATATGACCACTTCAGTTATATGACTATGTCATATGATAATTTTCCATATATTATATTTCGCACATGACCTCGCTGGGAGGTCATAGGTCTCGTGCATATGACCACTTTGGTCAAATGACTATGTCAGATGATGATTTTACATGACTCACATTCGTGAGTCATAAGGATAGCATGATGTTAGAGATGAGTCATGCTCAGGAAAGAGCTGTTATATAAAGAGAGAGATGAGACAATATATTTAGCTCTTCACACAGGTATGTAAGTAACTCAGCTACATCAAGGATGGAAGACTTGGGGGCCTGAAATGGTAATACAGGAGAAATAGGGGGGTATGTACTATGAGGCACATGTCGTAAGCCAGTAACCTCATAAAGTGGTTACTGGGCACTTATTGTTAGGCGGACGCCAAACTCATGTATGTAATCTGAGATATGTTGGCCACATCTTTGTTTGGAGAATTAGGCGAGGAAGGCTTGTTCTTGATAAAATTAGTAACGTAAAGATCCAAAGTGTAAAACCATGTTATATTGATAATATCTCTTCTCCATTGCTTGATGATGTCTGTAAAGCTTGGGAGGTACCGCGATATTTATATCCTACATCGGAGTATTCGTGAACTACTTCTAATTACTATGCCTACCAAGTACCACTCTGGTATTAATATGCAAGCGTCCAAAATCTGATAAGTGTGTGTACTATTTGACCCTAAAACCTATCATACCCTATTTAGGGTTACGGAATAGTATTCCTCCATTGATATAACTGTGCTATTTGTTATGTCAAACAGTGGTCTTCGACTTAGTTGTCTGCATAAATTATTATATTACTTTAGTTTTGTTGACTTTCATTCGCATAGTCTCTTCAGTCATGAAGTGATCAGTTTTATACTGGAACACCTAGCGCCAATGGCAAGTCCGAGCCCCATGTGTCAACATCTTAAGAATCTCCGACTTATCTAGGTCTTGCTTTTAGAGCATGCTTCTCTTTGGTCTACCGGCCTCCATAGAGGAGTCCAATTGCTAAGACCAACCAACAAACAGCTAATCTCAGAGGAGTATGGATAGATTTAGTTAATTCTTACTAGCCTCTGCTCCTGGGACATCCTCTTGGAGTATTTCGCCAAAAATGTCCAATCACCTTCAGCCCAAAGTTTAGGAAGTCTAAATTTGAAGCCTACTATCTCAATGCGCCTCCTACTGATTTCTTCCATTCCACTTCCCAGATGTCGCCAAAGCTCTCCTCTCATATATCCTGCAAACAGCATGCAGTTGGACAGATGGCAGCTACCTATATGGCATTATGAAGAGGGCTTCACTGATGTGACATTTTAGTTACAGAATGCAACTTTTGAAATCTCGATAATGACGTACGGGTCCCATAAGGGGGTCGGAGGTACGTGTTCACCTTCTGGTAAATCGTGAGTCTGTGCGCAGTCACTCTACTATGAGGGCTGTGTACAAGTCACAGATTTCCTTATGCCTAACATGAGCTCCCTCCTACCAGGATTTGCCTCGCATGCCTTTATAACCTTTATAATCTTTTAAATACATTTTAAGACTCAATTTGGTACACGTAAAAAACCATCTGTATTTGCTTGGCCACAGTAGGAAAACCTTTTCCTCACTATCTTACTTCTGCCCCTTCTGGCATGTCTGGATTTTCATTATGAAAGTTTTCCATAACTTTATTCACATTTGCCATCCTGGTAGCTGTCTCCCTTGTATTCGTATCTTCCGAATACCCTTGCCTTGTGACAAAGTACCATAGTTCCCTCTTCCCTTGATAGTCGCAATGTACCTATTTCCTGTATGAGTGAATCTCACTTCTTACTACATTTTCCACCTCCTGTTGCAGATCACTGTCAATGTCCTCCAGTTCTCTAGGGGGTTGCTGACTATTGTCGTGAACTAATTCGCAATAGGGTTCAATATAATATGATGTGGCATACGAGATGAACATTCCATTGGTCAGATATACTTAGCTTGAAGGTTCATGATCCAAGCTTTTCCAAGATTTGAAAGGGGCCTAAAAGCTTTGCATTTAGCTTCTTTGATTTCCATCAGGTGCGAATCTTTTTTGCATTTGATATTATATGGTCTCCAATCTTGCAGCCTACCTGTTGTCTAGCTTTCCAGTCATAGTATTTTGACCTTCCTTCCTTTGTTTCTTTTATTGATCCTGGTGCTTGTTCATGTATTGTCTTAATCCCGTTTGGATAGACTGTTACTACTTGATTTTGAGCTTCTCGCTCCATCATCTCATCTGTTTGTATATGGAATCCATAGTTCGTATAGAATGGAGACATCTCTTGACCATTTCTTGTGCAGTAATTATAGGCATATTCAGTAAGTGGTAGTAGCAGATACCAATTGTGCAGATTATAGTTGACAAAACTTTGCAGGTATCATTGCAGCGCTTAGTTGGTACTTTTTGTTTTTCTATCAGTTTGAGGGTGATATACCGATGACATTCTTTTCTTAATTTTCAGCACTTTGCAGAGGGATTTCCAGAATTCTCCTGCGAACTTTGAGTCCATGTCTAAGACAATTCCAATTGGCTGTCTGTGCAGCTTCCATACTTCTTTCAGGAATGTGGTTGCGACATCTTTGGCCATAGCCATTGTCTGTAGTCTGATAAAATGTGCCATCTTTGTGAATCGATCAACCACTACCATTCTCGGAGTGCATCCTTGTGACTCTGGTAGTTGTGTAATATAGTCCCTTAAGATGGATGCCGATACTGTGTAGGGTATTTACAGTAGTTGCAATAATGTGTACTTATCGTGTCTAGATGATTTATTATATTGGCATTCATCACAGAATCCTACATAATCATTGACCCAATCTGCAAGTCCTTTCTAGTAAAAGACCCGCATAATGATCTCTAAGGTTTTCACTTGTCCAAAATGTCCTGTGGCTTTTGGATTGTGACATCCTTCTGTGATCATGGTGTATAGTGCCAGACTATTTGGTAGAAATAGTCTTTGCTTATAATAGCGTAGATCATCGGTTAAGGTCCAATCCTTGGAGAAATCTTTTGCCTCATCTCGTAACCCAATAACTTTTGACCTGTATTGCCTACAAGCTGTACTAGTTTTGATAGATGCCTGTATCTCGTTTAAGAACTCAGGATCAAACTACTTCATATATTTTTGTAGAATAATGGCATTTGACATTGGAACTTTTGCCAGTACTTCTGAAATGTCATACCAATGTTTCTTGTCTTTAGCCGATACCAGCAGGTAACTGATACTAGGTCCTGTTCTTTGACAATCAAGGATCTTGTCACTATATTGGTACTTCCGAATCCCACGGTTCCTCATTCTGCATTGTAGAGGTTATCTACTGCCATCATTTCTGAGATATTAACTTTTTCTACCACCAGTTGGGCTATGCGATTACTGATTCTTATCTGGCGGTCCATGTCTTTATGATTGAAAAGTACGACCTGAACTTCAGCAGTACAATCGGCGTCCATTACTCCAGCTTTCCGGGAGATTCTGCTTCGAACAGCTAATCCGCTTCTTATAGCAACTCTCCCCTAAGTTCCTTTCTGTAGCCCCACAGCTATTCCAGTCATTATTAATACCTGTCCATATTACTGGACAATCCCATCCTCTATGGAGTACAGGTCATGTACTGCTACCATTCTTAAGCCCATTGTTGGCAAGTATGCCATTTTGCTCAATCTGTTAACTCGAATCATGAGTTCCTTTCCACCTCTGCATGGTTCCAAATCCAAATCCTTATCCTCATCCCAGTCTTCTCCTGCATAGCCTACCCTCGCTACTAGTAATATCAAAAGCTTTTCCAGTTTCAAAGTTTTCTATTCACAATACGTAGCTCCATCTTCAGGACAGTACTCTCGCCGTCTGCATACTGCACCAGGCTTTCCGCCCTTTATACCTGGTCGGTATACAGTGCAAAGGTTATAATCTACCCACTTCTGAGCACATCGAATTACATGGCCACTCCAGACTTTGGAGGTATGGAAGTATTGCTGGTTTTGATAGTTGGTAAAGACTGTAATCAGTTTTTCTGTTCCTGTCAAGTAGTGTCTCTATTCCTGAAACACTTCGAGGATCCTGAGAAGTTGTTATCATGAATCTGATAATCGTACTCCACGGAGTTTAATTTTCTTGCATGGAATGCTACTGGATGTAGCTTTTTCTCAAAGTATTGAGAAAGCATGCAACCAAGTGTAAAGTCACTTGCGTGGGTTTCTACTACTTTCTTTCTTTCTGGAAAAATGTGTTGGAGTATAGGCACTGTAGTGAATGGGTGCTTTAGTTCTTCAAATGCTATATCCTGTTCAACCCCTCAATTAAAATTCTTTGGATTTCCTTGTAATGTCACAGTTATTGGATTGCAAATAGCTAATAAGTTTTTAATAAATCACTGATAAAAGTTTGCTAATCTAATAAGGACTAGAACATCACTAATGGACTTGGGTAGTTTCTAAACTATTATA
This sequence comes from Tuber brumale, assembly GCA_014065205.1. Lineage (NCBI taxonomy): Eukaryota > Fungi > Ascomycota > Pezizomycetes > Pezizales > Tuberaceae > Tuber > Tuber brumale. The sequence goes on from JACCEG010000486.1 coordinate 82,502, forward strand.
GATTCTACCTTGTGGGTACTTATAGACACTCCAGCGACCGCCACGACATATGTGAGGAATTCTACTTTCCTGGCATAGAAGGTTGACATTTTTAGCGATACTGCTAATTGAAAGCCTGATAAACTTTGTAAACCCTCTTTGACAGCTTTGAGGTGTTCCTCTTCATCCTTTGAATATATGAGAATAGCGCTCAGGTAACATATAACTCCAAGGTCTAAGTATTCCTTAAGAACTTTGTTCATCATATCTGAAAAGGTTGTGGGAGCATTAACTAATCCAAAAGCCATGATCTTGTATTTGTAGTATCCATATTTTGTATGAAAAGCTGTTTTCCATTCATCTCCTTTCTTAATCCTAATCAAGTGGTAACCATCTTTATAGTTCAACTAGGTAAAGATCTTTGCACTGGCTACTGGATCTCGAGGTTGGAACATTAATGGAAAGGGATGTTTGTTGAGGATGGTAATCTTATTTAGATTCAGGTAGTCCACAACTAGGCTTAGTCTACCATCTAGCTTTGGTACGAATAACTTTGGTGCTCCTGCCGGTGATTGACTCAGGTGATCTTACCTTGTTTGATCATGGTTTACAAGGATTCTAGTAAAGTGTTAAGCTGCTTTTCCGATAGTGGATACATTAGTCCCTAATGGGGTGTTGATCCAGGAATCAACTTAATCTCATGATTGAATGTTTGACTTGAGGCTAGTTTTTCTACTGTCTCTGCTTCAAACAAATGTTAGTAATGACAGTATTCCTTCTGTAATGATTCCAGTTCCATCCTAGTTTTAATGGTTTCGATCTTCCTGATGCAACAAGCATTCAGGTCCCAAGTGCCTGATTTGTCATATTGGAACATACCCACTTGTTATTCATCTTCTTCTACACAGTTTTCACAACTCTTTGCAGAAAAAGTCCAATTTCTAGCATCTTCTATATAAGACACTGGGTGTTCATGATGCCACCAACACAAGGGAATTATTATTCCTCAATGTCCTGCTTTAGCCACTTCATACGACACTTCAGAGATGTATCAGTTCTTTGCTATCTCTAATTTTATCAGTAGGGTATAACACTTCCCTCTTGAGGCAGCTGATAATCTATCAAAGCCTAAGATATCAATTGCCTCATTTTGTTCAACTATAGGAATACGAAGGTCTTCAACTATGTCCTACTTGATAAGGAATATGTTGGATCAGGAGTCTAACAAGACTTTAACTTTGTATTTCTTATCGTATATATGGAGGTAAGCAATCTCCTCGGGACAGTTGTAAAGTTTTGATTTTGGAGTGTCTAATTTCACGCGCTTAGTACAGATTAGATTTTCTTAGTCCTTGCATTTAGGCATCCTGGGTGTTGGGTGTAGGTAACTAGATGTTTGTTACTACCCCGGCATAGTTTCGACCATTGAGGTCTGCTCAGATAAACTAATAACTCTTGAGTTGTAACAATCTTGGTCTACATACAAAGCTACATTTCACAGATACGCAATTGCACGCAACCAGTTTTCAGGCTATATGCCTTCTCCTGACACCCCAGATTTAGGCTCGAAGCAGGTTTTCAGGCAGTTTGTTAGCCATTTTACTCACCTGGTGTGGAGTTCCCGCTTTCAATAATCCTTTCCCTTGGGTTTTCGCTTGTCCATCCAGCAACCTCATATAGGCCTTGTGCACCAAAGAGGTACATCATTGCTACATACTCTGGCCAGAAGATATGACCAAACATATGTAATATATGACTCAGACTTATGTGGTAGGTGGAACGGTCCGCATCAGTTGTCCTCCTATCGGTATTATTATCAGATAGATCATGCATTGCTATGTCCAAACTTTGGTATAGTGACTTGATTGCACATGAGTAGCCAGCAGCCACCAGGTGACTCGTGGAACATCATACTGTTAGCTCTCGGGATATGTGGACATGTCAACTATCCTCTCTTTTGGTCAAGACTCTCCATATATTGATTCCTTGTATTCGTGCTCACAAGTCCCTCTTGGGGTCTCTTCACTTAGTGTTACGATCCCTAACCGGTATTAGTTCTTAGCAACGGGTAGACGATACTTCACTCTTTCTCTCACGACGATAGTTCTTAGGCCAATGCCTACGATAAGGTGGGAGAGACTCTCGTGTCTCTAGTCCTTAACGCCTATCGTACTCTTTCTTCAACTCGACTCTATATCAGAGTCCACAACTCGTAGGTAGGTATTCGTAAAGAGCGTAAAGGTTTTATATTCGTAAAAGCATAAAGTAATAAGTAAGGAAATAACTTAGAACGAAGCGTGAAGAGCATATCTACTCGGACCTAATGTCCTCTTATATAGTTGCCCTTCACGCCTTTGTGACTCATCTTCTAAGTAACGCATCACGTATGACTCACAACTGTGAGTCATACCAAAAACATCATAAACTAATCATATGACCAAAGCGGTCACATGCGCAAAACCCATGACCTCTAAATGAGGTCATGTGCGAAACATAACATATCGTCATAACCATATCATATGACCAAAGTGGTCATATGTGCGAAACCCATGACCTCTAATGAGGTCATGTGCAAAACATAACGTACCTATGACTCATAACTATGAGTCATGTGAAAACCTTTCCTCGCTAAGCCACATTCGTGACATTAGCTCCTCCCTCCCTAAGCTCGAGTCCCTTCGAGCTTAGAATCTCTCATCGTAGAGGCGGTCCGCGAATCTTTGAAGGCGTTTCGCGTTGTCGTTTGCCTCGCGGCATAGTCCGCGTATCTCGTCGATGATGGCTCTTCCTTTGAGCCTTTCCTTCCGTAGCGCTTCGTCCGATTGCGCTATTCTTTCGTTGTAGGAGGCGCGGATTATGTCTCGCGCCCTCCTTGTTCCTTCCATCATTTGCAGATGTATTCCTCCTTCTTTTTCCCGGCGGGCGATCGTCTCCGCTTGTCGTTTTGTTTCCTCCGCTAGCCGATCGTTCTCTCGTCTTAAGCGTTCGATCATTCGGCGTAGCTCTTCCTTGGATACAAAAGTTTTTGTATCACCCCCCTCCTCAGGTTCCGTCCTCGGGACCTTTTGGGTTGCCTGCTTGGCTTCCCATTGTTGTCTTCGGTGGTATGGGCATTGTCTGCGCATGCAGTTCTGCCAGGAGATTTTGTGGTGTGAGGAGCCCGTAGGCGGAGGTTGTGGTTGTGTTGCCCATTCGGCTTGAATGGGCGTCGTCGGTGGCGATCGCTTTGTCGCCGACTTCTTGCTAGGAAAGAAGTTGCTTCGTTGCTTTCCGTCTAGGTGCACAGGGCACCCGTCGTCCGTGCATGCCGTCCAGTGATAGACAGCATGGTTTCTTTCGTCGTTTGCGACCACCTTGGCCCACTCGGCCTCAATGGTCTTCTCCTCTTCCTCCTTCTTGATTCTGATTTCTTCTTCTGCCGCAGCCCACTTGGCTGCGTTCGGTGGGGGGCTCGTCGGGCTACCCACTATTTCGAAGTCGTCAAGGGCGTATTCGACGCTCAGTTGACGGCTTCTGTGGGTAGCGTTGGTGGAAGAGGTTGAGGGCATCTTGTGCGTTTGTAAAGTTGGTAGCTGGGTACCACTCTTGATCGTGTTCGGGAGAGTAACAAGTCCACTTAGCAAGGTATTGAAGATTACCGTGGTATAAGCGGGAGTCGATTATTTCTTCGAGTTCGTATTCTGGTTCTCCGTCTAATTCGATAGGCGGAGGAGGTGTAATCGCTTGTGAGAGAAGCTTGTTGTCTTGATATGGTTCCAAAAGTGAGATGTGGAATGTGTTGTGTATCTTCATGGATGGGGGAAGGTCGAGTTTATATGCTCTTTTCCCTATCCTTTTCGTTATCTCGAATGGTCCCATTTTCTTGTAATCTAATTTCTTGGATGGCCTTGTTGTTGGTATATTTCTTGGTAGTAACCACACCTTGTTGCCTTGTCGTAGGTGTGGATCGGGTTTTCTGTGTTGATCGTAGTTTTCTTTTTGTCGTAATTGTGCTGTCGTCATTTCTGCTCGTAGGGTGTCGTGTAATTGACTCATATCTTCTTTCTCCGTTATCAGTCCTTTGGTCGTATGACCTATGGCCTGATACTCTGGGTCGAGACCGTAATTCGCATAAAAGGGTGTCGTCTTAATCGTTTCTTGTTTTCCGTTGTTGTATGCGAATTCCGCTATCGGTAGTAATTCGTCCCAGTTGTCCTGCTGATAGTTGACGTAGGCTCGTAGATATTGTTCCAATATGCCATTGGTTCTTTCTGTTTGTCCATCCGTTTGTGGATGGAAGGCCGTGGAAAGTTTTCTTTTGATTCCGAGTTCGTCCGTTATCTCTTTCCATATTCCCAACGTGAATATGGATCCTCGGTCTGTGATGATATCTTTCGGTAGTCCATGCAGTCAAAAGATTTCATTGATAAATATTGTTGCGAACTGCCGTGCCGTCATATCCATTGTCGTAGGTATGAAATGACTCATTTTGGTCAGGCGATCCACCACGACCATGATGGAGTCATATCCGTTGGCCTTCGGTAGGTCCGTTATGAAATCCATGGATATGGATGCCCATGGTTTTTCTGGTGCCTCGTTGGGTTTTAACAACCCATATGGTGCGTGTCGTACCACTTTCGTCCGCTGGCATATGTCGCAGTTCTTGACGTATTGTCTGACGGATTCTCTTAACCCTGGCCAGTAGTATTTCCGCGTGATCAGCTCCGTTGTTTTAGCCGTCCCGCCGTGTCCTGCTGGTTTATCGTCGTGGTGTTTCTTGATAATGCCCGTTCTTATCTTTTCGTCGCTTGGTATCCATATCTTTCCCTCGTACCACATATAGTGGTCTCTCCATTCGCATAGGCCTAAGGCCACCCCTTTTCTTTCTTTTTCTCCTTTCTCCAGGTCGTTTCTTATTTCCTGGAATTCTTTCTCCTCCGCAATTGCTTTTCGTAGTCCATCGTCGTCTTCGTCGAGAATTTCCGTTGATTCCATAGCCTCGAAGTATTCCTTTGGGAGCAGGATTCGATTTTTTTGTTTGATCCGTTCGTCCTCTTTGTCTTGCGGTTTGTCACTAGCAATTCTGGTCAAGGCATCTGGTTTTCCTCCTTCTTTCCCCAGTCGATATTCGATTTTGAAGTTGTATTTGCTAAGGCTTTCCATCCATCGAATTTGACGGTCGTTGAGTTCTTTCGTCGTCATGAAAGGAACTAAGTTTTTGTGGTCTGTGAGAACTCTGACCTGGTGGTCATTATTCTGTATGTATCTTCTCCATTCCTTGAGTGCTTGAACTATGGCTAGTAGTTCTTTGTTGGCAACGTCGTAGTTGCATTCTGCCAGTGTCATTGTCTTTGATCGATAGCACACCAGGCGCCATTTTCTGTCTTCGCACTTCTGGGATAAAATCCCTGAGCAGACGTATTTGGATGCGTCTGTCCCGATTGTCGTTTCTCTTCGTGGATCGAAATGAACCAGTATTGGTGCCGTTGTGAGTTTGGTTCGTATGGAGTCGTAAGCCTCCTGCTCCCTTTCCCTCCATTCCCACTTGACGTCCTTCTTGGTTAGGTTATAAAGGGGTTTTGCCATCCTGCTGAAGCCCTCTATAAACCTCCGGTAAAAGTTGCAGAATCCCATGAAACATAGGATGTCTGTTTTGTTGTTTGGCTTCGCCCAGTCCCATATGGCCGCTGTCTTGACTGGGTCCACTTGAATTCCATTTCCATTGATGATAAACCCTAGGTACTCGGTTTCCTTTTTGTGGAACTCGCATTTGGATGGTTTGATCTTCATCCCCGATCTCTGAATTTCGTTCATGATGCTGCTGACGTCCTTCCTGTGTTGTTCCAGGTTGTCCGAATATATGAGTACATCGTCTAAATAGACGATGCAGCATATATCCAGGAACTTATTGAGTACCTGGTTGATCCATCGTTGGAATGATGCCGGCGCATTGGTTAGCCCGAACGGCATAACCAAATATTCGTACATCCCGTATCTCGTTGCAAAGGTTGTC
>JACCEG010000486.1:89636-106078 GCA_014065205.1 Tuber brumale
CTGGCGAACTGTTGAGACATCCTGTCGTGCATCGTTCGCTAGCGAATGTAATCTTGTTGTTGTCCCAGTCGATCGTGGGGTTGTGTTGTCGTAACCACGGCATTCCTAGAACTAGCTCATGGTTTTTCAGGTTCGCTACCTGGAAGGTTGCCTCTTCCCTATGGCTTTCCTCCCCTTCTTGTCCTCCAGACCATCTTTTACTAGGGACCGTCTTCTTTTTCCGGTTGATCCTCCTCTGTCGTCATCTCTCTCCAGTTCGTTCTCTTCTGTTGTCGGACCCAGTTGTTGCCTTGGGCTGGCGTCATCTTTCTCTGTCCGTTGTCTGCTCGATTCCGGTATTCTCTGATCTGGTGTCCTTTTTCGCCGCATTTCAGGCAGAGACCTGGGTCTCTCCTTTTCTTGTATTCCTCGTTGGACAGATTGAGGGGTTTCCTGGCCTGTGCCTTGTTCATTTCCACCTCTCGGCTAATCGTAGGTCTGAAGTTTCCTTCGTAGGTCTGAGGTACCGGCCTGAATGTTCCGTCCGTGTTCCTTGGAGTAGAAACCTCTTTTGTTTTCCGCTTCTTCTGGTTTTTCAGGATAGCCAGTCTCATTTCTTTCTTGATGGCCCATGCTGCCAATTCGTCGACTGTAGTCGTATCGGCATCGAAATGTTCGAATTCCGTCTGTAGTCTTTCCGACATGCCCGAGTATAAGTACTGCGAAGCTGTCGCGTCGTCCAGCATTGCTTCAGTTTGACGGAGTCGGAACTCGTTCCAGTATTCAGTCATGGATCGAGATCCTTGTTCCAGGTTCATTATCTGAATCCTGGCTGCTCCCCTGGGGTCCACCTCTCCGAACTGTTGCTTGACTGCTTCCTGGAAATCTTCCCAGCTTCTCTATTCCGTTGGCTTATTGCCGTCCGTATATGGCGTGAGCCATTTGCTTGCATCTCCTCGTAGGAGACTGGAAACGTAAACGATTTTTTCCGCGTCATGTCCTTCTTGCCATCCCGTAGCTCGAAAGTAGATTGTTAATTCCGCCATCCAGCTCCGGAGTTTATGTCTGTCTCCTGCATAGGTCTCCGGTTGTTTGACCTTGGGTCGATGCTGTCCTAACAGTGCCAGAAGTTGCGCCATCTGTTCGCGGCTCAACTCTGGTCCTGTTTCTGGAGTTGGTTCAGGCGCCGCTCCTGCCCCTTCTCCTGTCGTCGGTCCAGGTCGCTCCATTCTTTTATCTTCTTCTTCCGAGCTTGATTCTGCGTATGTTGATTGTTCTTCGGGTGTCGTTGGACTTGGGGTTCGTCCGAGTTGCGAAACTGTTGTTGTAATTCTTCTGCTACCCCGGGTAGCTCTAGAGACTGATCCTCAAAGGTGTAGTCCGTCTTGGTGTCGTCTAAGCGTCGCTATGAGTGACGCTTCATAATGTTACGATCCCTAACCGGTATTAGTTCTTAGCAACGGGTAGACGATGCTTCTCTCTTTCTCTCTCGACGATAGTTCTTAGGCCTATGCCTACGATAAGGTGGGAGAGACTCTCGTGTCTCTAGTCCTTATCGCCTATCGTACTCTTTCTTCAACTCGACTCTATATCAGAGTCCTCGCCTCGTAGGTAGGTATTCGTAAAGAGCGTAAAGGTTTTATATTCGTAAAAGCATAAAGTAATAAGTAAGGAAATAACTTAGAACGAAGCGTGAAGAGCATATCTACTCGGACCTAATGTCCTCTTATATAGTTGCCCTTCACGCCTTTGTGACTCATCTTCTAAGTTACGCATCACGTATGACTCACAACTGTGAGTCATACCAAAAACATCATAAACTAATCATATGACCAAAGCGGTCACATGCGCAAAACCCATGACCTCTAAATGAGGTCATGTGCGAAACATAACATATCGTCATAACCATATCATATGACCAAAGTGGTCATATGTGCGAAACCCATGACCTCTAATGAGGTCATGTGCAAAACATAACGTACCTATGACTCATAACTATGAGTCATGTGAAAACCTTTCCTCGCTAAGCCACATTCGTGACACTTAGAGCCTACTTACTTTGATCTTGAAAGGAGAGACTTGCTTTGTGCTGCTTTGATCATTTTGAGTTTCGACTCCCGCAGTTGCACATAGACTACCCGATCTCCATTGCGTTTGGCACCCAATCCACACCTGACAAAGAGCATTCCCATTTCAAATGCAGTTCTGTATGGATACTGAGTACCCAAGCACCCTCGCTGCTAGTGCCAATGAACTGACCCAGGTCAGTTCTTTGTCATCTGCGAGTTTCCAGATCCTATTCATTGGGGCTGGTTGCTGGACAGTAGCGACTCTGCGTACTAATTTAGGCTTTACATTAGCTGATCTTGCGTGAAGAGTTCCCATTTTTATCAGTCTTGAGTTGACTGTTGCCGCCAATATATTGGCATCTTCCCAACATGCTTGATAAGTTTGGTTTTTCTTTCTACAATATGTACAATGTCGGTCTTGCCTCATAATATCTATTTGTTAGGCATATAGAAATCTGAGACAAGAAATTTGCACAGACCCATGGTAGGGTAACTGCGCACAGACCCCCCATTTTCCGGAGTGCCAACACACCCCTCCAGCCCCCATATAGGGTTCGCGCATTATCAGTGAGATTTAGAGAGTTGCGTCCCATAACTAAACATTCACATCAATGAAGCCCACTTCATAATACCATATACATCACTGCCGTCCATCTGACCACATGCTGTTCCCAGGATATATGAGAGGGGACCTTTGTCGACAATTGGGAAGTAGAACGGAAGATATCTGTCAGAGGCGCATTGAGATAGTAGGCTTCAAAGTTAGGTTTTCTAAACTATGGGCCTGAAGTGATGGGACGTTTTTCGGCAAAATACTACAAGAGGATGTCCCAGTAGCAGAGGCTGTTAGGACATACCAAATCCATCCATACCCTTCTTAGATCAGCTATAGGTTGGTTGGTCCTAGTAATAGGACTCTTCAATGGAGGCTGGCGGAGCAAGCAGAAGCATGCACAGAAAGGAGACCTAGATAAGTTGGAGACCTTTGTGTCACGGTCGCGTGGCAGATAGTGGAAGGAGATGTTTGCGGCAAGTGAGTGGAAAGAGACGTTTCACCTTGATGAGGATATTCGTCATGAGGTTTTATTTGATTTACTTTCACGCACATGACCTATTAAGAGGTCATGGGGGCAGCGCACGAGGCCAAGGGGGCTATGCTGTTTGATTTACTTTCACGCACATGACGTATTAAGAGGTCAGGTGGCTTACGTACATGACCAATGATGCGGTCATATGATGTTTTTCATGAGTCATGATTATGACTCATAGTTGTTTTGATTTATAAGCAGGTTGAGTGAAGGACTATAAAAGGAGGCCAGTAGAGCCTGGTAGTTAGTTCTTTATGCAACCACCTATTATACTTTCTTACCTATACTATCAAGAATAGAATCTATTCTACCACTTCAAGAGTTCTACCACGATACGATTTGATTATTAGTGTTCAAACAAGGAACGTAGACAATGGTCTAAGAATAATAATCAAAGTCTTGGTAAGAAGAAAGAACGAAGTAACAGCACGTTAAAAAAGAGAAGTATCACACTATTATGAGGAGACTAACAGATAGCTGTTGCCTGTCGCAGGATACATATTGACATTGGAGAATAGGTAGGATACCTAACACCTTGTGACATTGACATGTTAGACCCGGACTTGCGATTGGCACTAGGTGGCCTGGTGTAAACTTGATCACTTCATGACCGAAGAGATTACTGGCATGATAGTCAACAAGATGAAAGTAATATAATAGTCTATGCAGACAACTAAGTTGGAGGCCACTGTTTGGTATAACAAATAGTGCTGTGATCTCAATGGAGGAATACTATTCTGTAACCGTAAAAGGGTGTCATAAATTTCAGGGTCAAATGGTATTCGCACTTATCAGATTCTAGATGTTTGCATATTAAAACCCGAGTGGTACCTTGGAGGCATAGTAGTTAGAAGTAGTCTGCGAAATACTCAGACACATGTGATATAAATATTGAAGTGCCTCCTGAGCTTTACAGACATTATCAAGCAATGGAGAAAAGATCTTATCTATATAATATTATTCTACGCTTTAAATCTTTTCTTTACCTATTTTATCGAGATGAGCCTTCTGTGACAGATTCTCCAATCAAACATTTTGGCCTACGTCTCTCAATTATATACTTGAGTTTGGTGTCCGCCTAACACTATTATACTTTGAGGGATACCGGTATGGGCCTGGTCCAAGTTTGTGTAAATTGTCCTTACTATACCTCCTAACTTCTTCCTTAGCTTCTCTGGCTCCTTGTCTGTTTTCCGCTTCTCTGCTAGGGCTCCACCTCCCTTGACATAATATGTACTATCTCTTTATTACTTTGATTTAGAGTCCTGTCAGTCTTCTCTTTTGACTTTTTGGACTATCTTTGGCTTGAGATGTTTGTCTCTTGCTAGCCTTATCCTAGTGAGAAGTGCCTCTTCTGATCGACTACATTGCTTAAGCTCTTCTTCCTATTCTTGATCTATTGTGTATTGCAAGGAAGACAACCTGCAGACAATTGGTTTAGGAAGTTTGGATTCGAATTCCTTCCTCTAGGATTCTCTGATCATGTACGCCCTAATATTTAGATTGTACATATTTGTAAGGTAATGCTCAATACTCTCCATGTACTTAACCAGCTTCATTTCTCATAGCGCTTGTTTTCCAGCTTTCACCACTATGAATCTCTTCATCATGTGATATTCAAAGTGAGTCCAAATAGCCCACTGTGGCTTCTGAATTTCCCCATGAAGACCATATATAGCCTTACCATGTCAAATAGTATAAGGAAGTAGTATGTCTCCCTTAGTATAGTTAAGCACATATATAACATGTTCCGGTGCATTACCACTGATCCGCGTGTTTCTTTCAAAATAGTTTGTATATTATATAATCTAGACATATACGTCATGTGTGGATTTGTCCTCAAAGAATATGGGTGGCTCTCATAGTCGCTTCAAATTAAGTACTATCCCATTGGTAAGTATCTCTGCCTTACCAAACTGTTCTAGTATCTGTCCTTGCCTACCACAGCTTGAACCTCCTCTCCTTCTACCACTCTCAGCATCATCTTCATCATCATCGCTAGAATCTCCTGGATTACCTCCCTGAACACCTTAGGGGGATGGATCAGCTGCTTCTTTACCTTTCTCCATCTTCTTTCATACAGGCAGAACATAGTATTCTTTGTCATTCTCCTCCTCAACTGTGGGTAATAGTGCTGGTCTGGTAGCTTGTGGATTTAGGAGTGCAGCCAGTATCTTATTTACTGATGTCGTTAATGCTTTTATGGTATTATTGGTCTTTTCAATTTTTTCCCGTTGTTGGTTTTGGAGATTGCCAATCTCCACCTGATGGGTCATATGGTCCAAACGCCATTGCCCTAAGTTGCAGTTGACATCTTTTTCACCATTGATGCTTTGAGAACAGAATTCTAAGAATTCTATTCTTATGCTAGTAACTATTTGCTCCAGTGTCTGATCTCGATCTAATGCCTCCTGGCTTTGTTGCCTGAGATTCTCCTATAACCTCCAGGTTACCTGTTCATATTCTTGTTGATGCTAATCTTGTGAGTCTATTTTCTTTGATACTTCTTGTAGCATCTCCGGTTGGATATCCTTGACCTCTTGTTCCATACCTGCCAGCTGCATCAACAAGATTGCAATATCATTATCATGGACATCATGTCTATCTGTGATTTGCTGTTGAATCTTGAGTGCTTTTAAGGTATTGACTTGGATGGCTATCTTCAAATTTGTGAAGGAGATGTGGGCATAGTCGAGCGAGGTATCTATGTCTTGCCTTGTTTCACTTAAGGTTATTCCTAGACGACTTACTAAATTGGCTAGATTTGCAGCATGATCTCTTGGCCTTGGCATAGAAGACCATGATATCTGATGTATGCTTGCAACACTGGAAAATCGGTGAGAGGGAGGGGGTACAACTCCTTTCTGGTAATGTGGCTCTTGATGAGTTGATCAAGAGGGACTCCATTTGACCAAATAATCTGTCCCCATCATATCCGGTCAGGTGTCTATGGGTTCTCACGCCATTATCCTCTTTCTTGAGTCTTGTAGTATCTCAGCCATTGTTACTTTTTCAAAATACACTAATTGTTCCAATAGCTCTGGTTGAGTGATTACCAGTACTACGTACCTGAGTTCTCGCTATCTTTAAGGGGCTTACGGAACGGTATGTATTAAATGCAGTATCTGTGGTGCTCTTGAGGTATAGTTAAAATAGGTTGCGAACGATCTGATTCTGGATGCAGGACCTCAATTTCTCTTTTATTGAGGTTCAAGATGTACTTATAGTACATATATGGATTATTAGGCCCAGGCTGAATTAGCGGATTGTCCTTGGCTAATGGTGCCTAGTGTCTTGTATTCGGAGTACTGGGTACTTTACTCGACGAGGTCTTCCACCTTGGTTAAACTACATTCGAAATTTGCACCGTGCCAGGTATGATATATGCAATGGAATTGATTCCATATTGGGATTCCGAAAGGTATTGTGAGGTATGTTGGTTCTTGTGTAAACTCTTCTTCAATTTCAAAAAGCCCAGTATTGAAGGTTTCTTTGCAGGTATGAATACAAATAGGGCAGTAAGATGCTGCAAAAATATAATCGAAGTGTGAGCTGTGAGTGGAGTTTGAAGTGAACTAGTATTTAATATGGTTAGGCTTGGTAACAGGAGAACTATCAATATACTGTTAGGCAGAGGCCAAACTCATGTATATTATGTGAGGGATGTAGGCCAAATCTTCATTCGCAGAATCTGTCGAAGAAGGCTCGTTCTTGATAAAATAGGTAAGATAAAGATTTAAAGTTTAAAACAATATTATATTTTGATCTGATTTCTTTTCCATTGCTTGCTAATATCTGTAAAGCTCAGGAGGCACTTTCATAGTTATATTCCACATCTGTATATTCATGGACTACTTCTAACTGCTATGCCTCTGATGTAGCACTCTGGTTTTAATCTGCAAGGTCCAGAACCTTATAAGTGCATGCACCGGTTAACTAAAAAACTTGCCAGATACATTTTAGGTTTACAGAATAGTGTTACTTCATTGAAATAACTGAGCTATTTGTTACATCTAGCAGTGGTCTTCAACCTAGTTATCCATATAGACTAATATATTACTTTAGTCGTGTTGACTTTCATTCCAGTAGTCTCTACAGTCATGAAGTGATCAGTTTCAGGCTGGGCTACCTAGTGCCAATTGCAAGTCCATGCCCAACATGTCAGCATCTTAATAGTCTCCAACCTTTTTAGGTTATCCTTTCAGAGCGTTCTACCCCTTAGTCTACCAGCCTCCATAGCAGGATCCTATTAGTAGTATCAACCAATATACAGCTGATCTCAAAAGGGTATGGGTAGATTTAGTACGTCCTTAATAGCCTCTGCTACTGGAACATCCTCTTAGAGTATTTCTCTGAAAAGGTCCTGTCACCTTTGGTGCAAAGTTTAGGAAGTCTAACATTGAAGCCTACGATCTCAATGCACTTGGCATTGACCTCTTCGGTTCCACATCCCAGATGTCACAAAGGGTCCCCTCTCATATATCTTGTGAACCACATGTGGTCGGATGGATGGCAGCAACATGTATGGTAGTATAAAGTGGGCTCCATTGATTTGACACTTTAGTTACAGGACGCAACTTTGGGAAATCTTACTAATGATGTACAAGCCCCATAAGGTGATCGGAGGGGGGTGTTGGCCTTCCTGTAAAGCAAGGGTATGTACGCAATTACCCTACCTTGAGGTCTATGCACATGTCTCAGATTTCCATATGCCTAACACATATGACCAAATGGACCAGGACAGCAATCTCCGAAACTGAAGAGATGAATGACTGATCTCATCAATACCCTATGATATAGGATTATGCAAACGAATATGAGACCTGTGCGAAGGAATCATTACCCATTTAAGAGAGGTCACAGTGGCAATTAGTGACTGTCATAGTATCTATTATTTGTGATTAACTGTTAGGCGGATGCCGATCTCTAGTATAACTGAGGGACGTAGGACAAAATCTTCTTTTGGAGAATCTGTTGAGAAAGGCTCATGTCGATAAAATAGGTGATGTAAAGATTTATGAGGTAAACAATTTTATATTGATAAGATCTCTTCTCCAGTGCTTGATGATGTCTGTAAAGCTGGGGAGGCACTTCGATATTGATATCCTGCGTCTGAGCCTTTGCGGACTACTTCTAACTACTATGCCCCCGAAGTACCATCCTGGTTTTAGTATGCAAACGTCCAGAATATTATAAGTGTGAACACCCTTTGACCCTGAAACTTAGCACACCCTTTCATGGTTGCGGAATAGTATTCCTCCGCTGAGATGACTGTGCTATTTGTTATACCAAATAGCGGTCTACAACTAAGTGGTCCTCGTAGACTATTATACTACTCTAATCTTGTTGACTATCATTCTAGTAGTCTCTTCTGGCATGAAGTGATCAAGTTCACGCTGGACCACCTAGTGCCAATCACAAGTTCGAGCCCGATGTGTCCACGTCTTAAGTGTCTCCAACTTATCCAGGTCTTCCTTTCTGAGCATGCTTCCCCTTGATCTGCCAACCTCTGTAGAGGGGTCCTATTACATGGACCAATCAACTTATAGCTGATCTCAGAAGGGTATGAGTGGATTCGGTATACCTCTAGTAGCCTCAGCTACTGGGACATCCTCCGGGAGAATTTCGCCGAAAACATCACGTCACTTTCAGCCCATAATGTAGGAAGCCTAACTTTGAAGCCTTACTATCTCAATGTGCCTCAGATGGACTTCTTCCGTTCCACTTTCCAGATGTCGCTAAAGGTCTCTTCTCATATATCCTGCTAACAGCATTCAGTCAGATAGACAGCGGCGATGTATATAGTGTTAGGAAGTGGGCTTCATTGATGTGACTTTTTAGTTATGGGATGCAACTGTCGAAATCTCGCTAATGAAGTGCAGGCCCTATAAGGGGGCCAGAGGGAGGTGTTAGCACCCTGGAAAATCGAGGGTCTGTGCGCAGTTACCCTACTGTGGGTCTGTGCACATGTCTCAGATTTCCATATACCTAACATGAGCTCCCTCCTACCAGGCTTCACCTTGAATGCCTTTATAACTTATTTCTTTTCTCTTTTTTTTCTAAATACATTTTAAAACTCTGTGTGGTCAGGGTGAAAAACCTCCCCCATTTACTTGGCCATGGTAGGAAAACCTTTTCCACACTATCTTCCTTCTGGTCTTCCTGGGATGTCCAGATTTTCATTATGAAAGTTTTCCACAACTTCCTTGGCATTTTCTGTACTGGTAGCTAGCTCTCATGTATTCTCATCTTCTGAACACCCTTGCGATTTCATGAAGTACCACAGTTCTCACTTCTCTTAATAGCGGCCATGTACCCATTTTCTGTAAGAGCGAATCTGGGTTCTTACTATTTTTGCAACCTCTCATTGTAGATCACTATCAATGTCTTCCAGTTCTCTAGGGGGTTGTTGGCCATTGTCATGAACTGATTCGCGATAGGGTTCTAATAGTGCAACATGAAATACAGAGTGAATGTTCCATCGATCAGATATGTTGAGCTTGAAGTTCCATAATCCACACTTTTCCATGATTTGGAAGGGACCGTAAACCTTTGGACTTAGCTTTTTTGATTTCCGTCAGGTTAGATTGTTTTTAGCATTCAACATTACTATGTCCCTGATTTTAAAGTCCAGCTGTTGTTGAGCTTTCCGGTCTGTTAGGCATATGGAAATCCGAGACATGTGCACAGACCCACGGTAGGGTAACTGCGCACAGACCCTCAATTTACCGGAGCCAACACCCCCCTCCGGCCCCCTGATGGGGCCCGCACGCCATTTGGAGATTTCGAGAGTTGCGTCCCATAACTAAAATGTCACATCAATGAAGCCCGCTTCATAACACCATATACGTCGACCCCGTCCGTCAGACCGTATGCTGTTCGCAGGATATATCAGAGCAGACCTTTGGCGACGTCTGGGAAGTGGAACGGAGGAAATCTATGGCAGGCGCATTGGGATAGTAGGCTTCAAGGTTAGGCTTCCTAACTATGGGCCGAAGGTGACGGGACGTTTTCGGCGAAATACCCCAAGAGGATATCCCAGCAGTGGAAGCTATTAGGGGTATACCGAATCCACCCATACCCTTCTGAGATCAGCTGTAGGTTGGTTGGTACTTGTGATAGGACCCCTCTACGGAGGCCGGCGGACCAAGGGGAAGCATGCTCAGAATGGAAGACCTAGATAAGTCGGAGACCCTTAAAGATGCTGACACGTCGGGCTCGGACTTGCTATTGGCCCCCGGTGGCCCGGCATGAACCTGATCACTTCATGACCGAAGAGACTACTGGAATGATAGTCAATAAGACTAAAGTAATATAATAGTCTATGCGGACATCTAAGTTAGAGGCCGCTGTTTGGTATAAGAAATAGCGCAGTCATCTAAATGGAGGAATACTATTCCGTGTCCGTGAAAGGGTGTGATAAGTTTCAGGGTCAAACGGTGTTCGCACTTATAAGATTCTGGATGTTTGTGTACTAAAACCAGGGTGGTACTTCGGAGGCATAGTAGTTAGAAGTAGTTCGCGAACACTCAGACGCGGGATATAAATATCGAAGTGCCTCCCGCGCTTTACAGACATCATCAAGCAACGGAGAAGAGATCTTATCAATATAAAATTCTTTACCTCATAAATCTTTACTTTACTTTTATCGAGATGAGCCTTCCTCCACAGATTCTCCAAACAAAGATTTGGCCTATGTCCCTTGGTGATATACTTGAGTTTGGCGTCTGCCTAACACGGTCATAGAATTTTGACATTCCTTCTCATGTCTTTTCTCCTGACCCTCTTACTTGTTCGTGTTTTGTCTTAATCTAGTTTGCGTAGAGTTTCGCTCCTAGATTTTGAACTTCGCGCCCCTTCATCCATTCTGTCTGTGGATAGATACTGTAGTTCTCATATAATGGTGACATCCCATGAGCATTAGTTGTGGAGTTGTAATAGGCATATTCTGCTAGTAGTAGCAGCTGATACCAGTCATCCTGATCATAACTGACAAAACTTCGAAGGTATCCTTCCAGCACTTGGTTGGTACATTTAGTTTATCTGTCAGTTTGAGGGTGATATGTAATTGACATTCTTCGCTTAATCTCTAGCGCTTTGCAGAGGGAATCCCAGAATTCTCCTATGAACTTTGAGTCCATGTCAGAGAAGATTTGGGTTGGCAGGCCGTGCAACCTCCATACTTCCTTCAGGAATGCATTTGCGACATCTTTGGTCGTAGCTGATATCTGTACTCTGATAATTTACACCATCTTCATGAATCTATCAGCTACTACCATTATTTCAGTATACCCCTGTAACTCTGGTAGTTGTGTGGTGAAGTCCACTGAGATAGATGCCGGTGCCACATAGGGTATTTACAATGGTTGCAGCAATCCATACTTGGTGTGTCTAGGATACTTATTTAGTTGGCATTCATCACACGACCATACATAATGGTTGACCCATTCCGTATGTCCTTTCCAGTAGAAGTCTCACATGATGATTTCCAAGGTTTTCTCTTATCCGAAATGTCCTGGAACTTTTACATCGTGACATCATTCTACGATCTTGGTGTATAGCGCCAGACTATCTGGTACAAATAGTCTTTACCCCAGGTATAGTAGATCATTGGTTAAGGTCCAGTCCTTGCGGCAATCCTTTCCTTCGTCTTGTAGCCTAATGAGTTCTTCCCTTCTTTGCCTCCAGGCTGTGTCTATCCCGATAGCTGCCTGTACCTCACTTAAGAATTCAGGATTAAACTGCTTCATACCCTTTTGCAAGATTATAGCATTTGAGATTAGAACTTTCTCTGGTATTTCTGAAATGTCATACCAGTGTTCATTGTCTTTAGCTGATGCCTACAGGTAACTGATGCTAGGTTCCTGTTCCTTCATGATCAAGGACCTTATCGCTATATGGGTGCTTCTGAATCCTGTGGTTCCTTGCCCTGTTTCTCCCAAGTCATCCACTTCTATCACGTCTGAGGTGTTGACTTTTTCTACTACAGTTGAGCTATGCGATCGCCCATTCTTATCTGGCAGTCCTCATTTTTGTGGTTGGAAAGTATGACCTTGAGTTCTCTGGTATAATTGGCATTGATTACTCCTGCATGGGTGGAGATTCCGTTTCAGACTGCTAGACCACTTCTTGGGGCAACTCTTCTGTAAGTTCCTTCGGGTAGCCCCTCAGCTATACCTGTCCTTATTAATACTTGTCCGTATTTTGGGATAAAGTCATCTTCTATAGCGTACAGGTCATGCTCTACTGCCATTCTTGAGCCTTTTGTCGGCAAGTATGCCTTTTTGCTCAATCTCTTAATCCTAATAACGGGTTTCGTTTCCACCTCTTTGAGGTTCCAAATCCAAATCTTTATCTCCATTCCAGTCTTCTCCTTCATTGCCTACCCTTGCTTCCCGTGATACCAGGAAATTTTCCGGTTTCAAAATTTTCTGTTTACAATATGTAGCTCCCTCCTCAGGACGGTACTCCGGCCATCTGCTTAATGCGTCAGGCTTTCTGCCCTTTATGCCTGGTCGGTATACAATGCAAAAATTGTATTCTACCAACTTCTGAGCCCATCGAATTTGCTGGCCACTCCAGACTTTTGAGGTAAGGAAGTATTGTAGGTTCTGATAGTCAGTAAAGACTTTAATCGATTTCTCCATCTTGATCAATTAGTGTCTCCATTCCTTCAATGCTTCAAGGATTGCGAGAAGTTCTTTATCGTGAATCTCATAATTGCACTTTACAGAGTCTAGTTTTCTAGAATGGAAAGATACTGGATGTAACCTTTTCTGACAATATTGAGAAAGAACGCAACCAAGCATGAAATCGCTAGCATCAGTTTCCACCACTATTTCCCTTTCTGTGAAGACATGGTGAAGGATGGGAGCTATGGTGAACAGGTGTTTTAATTCTTCGAATACCCTATCCTGTTCAACTCCACATTTGAAATACTTTGGATTTCCTTGTAACCTCTTGGTTATGGGTTTGCAAATGGCGGAGAAGTTTTTTATAAAGCATTGGTAGAAGTTAGCAAAACTAGTAAAGACTTGTACCTCTATAACTGACTTAGGTACTTTTCAAACCATTATGTATTCTACCTTGCAGGTGCTCATAGGCACCCCATCGACTGCTACCATATAGCCGAGGAATTCTACCTCAGTGGCATGAAAGGTCGAAATCTTTAGTGATACCACTAACTGAATGTCTGACAGACTTTGTAAAACTCTTTTAACAGCTTCAATATGTTCCTTTTCATCCTTGGAGTAGACGAGAATATCGTCAAGATAACACACAACTCAAACATGCAAGTATTCTTTGAGTACTTGGTTCATCCTATCTTGAAAGGTTGCTAGAGCATTAACCAATCTAAAACGCATTTTCTTATATTTGTAGTGTCTGTATCTTGTATGGAACGCCATTTTTCATTTATCTCCTTCTTTTATCCTCATCAAGTGGTAACCATCTTTAAGGTCTAACTTAGTAAAGATCTTTACACCAGCTACTCTATCTCTGAGTTCGGACATTAGTGGAAAGGTATATTTGTTAAGGATAGTAATCTTGTTTAGATTTCGGTAATCCACAACTAGGCGTAGTCTGCAATCTGGCTTAGGTATGAATAACAGGAGTGCTCCTGCTGGTGATTGGCTCTGCGTGACTTTTCCTGGTTTGATCATCGTTTCTAAGTATTCCCGTAAAGCCTTACGCTGTTTTTCGGATAGTGGATATATCGGTTCCCAGGAGGGAGTTGATCCTGGAATCAACTTGATTTCGTGATCCAATGTCAGTCTTGGGGCTAATGTTTCGACCCTCTGGGCTTCAAAAAAATGTTTGTAATGCCAGTATTCCTGCAGTAATGATGCGAGTTCCACTGTATTTTCGATGACTCCAATTCTTTCAATACGGCATGCATTAGGGTCCCAAGCGACAGATTCGTCATATTCGAACATATCCACTATTCCTTCATCTTCTTCCATACAGTTTTCACAACACTTTGCGGAGAAGATCCAATTTTCTGCATCTTCTATGTGAGACACTGAGTGTTCACGATGCCACCAACCCAATGGAATTATCATTCCCTAATGACCTGCTTTAGCCACTTCACATGACACTTCAGCCATGTGTAGGTCTTTTCCTATTTCCAGTTTTATAGGACGAGTGTGACACTTCCCTCCAAAGGGGGCTGATGATCTATCAAAGCCTAAGATATCAACTGCATTGTTGCGTTCTACTATAGGAACATGAAGGTCTTCAACTAGGTCCTCATTGATAAGGAACACATTGGATCCTGAGTCTAATAAGACTTTAACTTTATATCACTTATCATGTAGATAGAGGTAAGCGATCCCCTCTGCACAGTTGTATCGTTTTGGTTTAGGAGCGTCTTATTCCATGCACTTAGCGTGCATAAGACTTTCTTGGTTCTTTCGTTTAGGCATCGTCAGTGTTAGGTGTAGGTAACAAGATGTTTGTTACTACGCCTGCGTAGTTTCGACCATTGAGGTCTCCTCAGACAAACTAGTAACTCTTTAGCTCTAACAATCTGGCTCTATATACTAAGTGGCATTTCACCGATATGTAATTGTGCACGATCAGATGTCAAGCTGGATTCCTTCTCTCGACACACCAGACCTCCGCTCATAGCAGATTTTTGGGTGGCTATTAGCCATTTTACTCCCCTGGTGTGGGGTTCCTGCTTTCACTGATCCTTTCCCTTAGGGTTTTGGTTATCCATCCACCTCCCTCAGAGAGGCCTTGTGCACCAAAGCGGTAGATCCCTATCCCACACTCTGACCCGAAGGCAAGATAGTACATATGTATAATATGACTCAGACTCATATTGTAGATGAAACGGTCCACATCGGTTGTCCTCCTATCGTATATTGTTATCAAGTAGATCTTGCATTACTATGTCCCAACCTCTTCAGTATAGTTACTTGCTTGCACACGGGTAGCAGGTGGCCACCAGGTATCTCGAGGCACTTTGTACTGTTGGCTCCCGAGCCATGTGGGCATATTGACTATCCTCTCTTTCAATCAAGACTCTCCATATATTGATTCTAGTATTCGAGCTCGCAAGTCCCTTGTGGGCTCCGTTCACTTAGAGCCCACTTGTACTGATCCTGCAAGGAGAGATTTGCTTCGCGCTGCTTTGATTATTCTGAGTTTCGACTCCTGTAGTTGCACATAGAATATCTGATTCCCGTCGTGGTCAGTACCCAATATACCCCCACTAAAGGGAGTTCCCATTTCGATTCCAGCTCTATCTGGACACTGAATACCCAAACGCCATCGCCGTTGGTGCCAGTGAACTGACCTAGATTACTTCCTCGTTGTCCGCCAGTTCCTAGATCTTATTAACTTGGACTGGGTTTTGGACAGTTGCGACTCTGCAAGCTAATTTAGGCTTTACAATAGCCAATCTGGCTCGTAGAATTCCCATTTTTATTGGTCTTGAGCTGACCATTGCTGCCGACACATGGGCATCTTCCCTACATGTTTGATTGGTGTAGTTCTTCTTTCCAAAACATGTACAATCTCCATCTCTCCTTCTAGTATCTATCACACTTTGCGGGATACCGGTATGAGCCTAGTCGAAGTTTGTGTGGATGGTTTTCGCTGCATCACCCATCCTCTTCCTTGGCTTTTCCGGCTCATTGTCCCTTTTCTGCTTTCGTGGTAGGGCTCCACCTCCCTTGACATATGGTTTATTTTGCCTTTGTGGCTTCGGTTCAGAGTCTGTTGGTCTTCTCTTTTGACCTCTTAGACTACTTTTGACTTCGGCAGTTGGGCTTTGCCCAACCTTTCCCTAGGGAGAAGTCCTTCTTCTGACCGATCATATAGCCTGAGAGCCTCTTCATATTCTTGATGTGTTGTATATTGCAAAGCTGACAGCCTGCGGACAATTAGTTTTGGAAGTTTGTTTTCGACTTCCTCTCTCCAGGATTCTCCCATCATGCGTGTCCTAATGTTATAGTTGTGCATGATCGTGAGATACCGCTTAATACTTCCTTCATACTTGTTACGATCCCTAACCGGTATCAGTTCTCAGCGACGGGTGGACGATACTTCTGTCTTTCTCCCTCGACGATAGTTCTTAGGCCGTTGCCTACGATAAGGTGGGAGAGACTCTCGTGTCTCTAGTCCTTATTGCCTATCGTACTCTTTCTTCAACTCGACTCTGTACCAGAGTCCGTCTTCTCGTAGGGAGGTATTCGTAAAGAGCGTAAAGGTTTTATATTCGTAAAAGTAGAAAGTAATAAGTAAGGAAATAACTTAGAACGAAGCGTGAAGAGCCTATCTACGCGGACTTTTTTTTTTT
>JACCEG010000487.1:0-10305 GCA_014065205.1 Tuber brumale
GCCTCACCTGGCGAGAGGTCGTCTAGTTCTCCGGAGCTGATCGGGGGGAAGAGTTGTGGGGAAACACCCGCGTCTGTCGTAGCATTTTCAAGTAAAGCGAGCAGTAGGGGGACATGGGGACGGATTCCTGACACAGAAGAGTGCTCTGAGGGGGGGAGGGGGACCGAAGACGAGGTCATCTTTGACTAGGTAGGGAGGCCCCGGCCAAAGGCTTTGGGAATAGCAAGATCGTGTGTGCACACCGGACGCTGATGGTGTTGAGAATGAATAAAAAGTATAGGGGGGGGAAAGTAGCGGAAGCGGAGCGTGACCTATCTACTCGGACCTAATGTCCTCCTTATATAGTTGCCTTTCACGCCCTTGTGACTCATCCTTTAAATCACGCGTCACGTATGACTCACAACTGTAAGTCATACCCAAAACATCATAAACTAGTCATATGACCAAAGTGGTCACATGCGTAAAACCCATGACCTCTAAATGAGGTCATGTGCGCAACATAACATATCATCATAACCATATCATATGACTAAAGTGGTCATATGTGCGAAACCCATGACCTCTAATGAGGTCATGTGAGAAACATAACATATCATCATAACCATATCATATGACCAAAGTGGTCATATGTGCGAAACCCATGACCTCTAATGAGGTCATGTACGAAACATAACATACCTATGACTCATAGCTATGAGTCATGTGAAAACCTTTCCTAGCTAAGCCACATTCGTGACATTAGCTCCTCCGTCCCTAAGCTCCAGTCCCTTCGAGATTAGAATCTCTCATCATAGAAGCGGTCCGCGATTCTCCCCAGGCGTTTAGCATTGTCGTTTGCCTCGCGGCATAATCCGCGTACCTCGTCGATGATGGCTCTTCGTTTGAGCTTTTCCTTCCGTAGCGCTTCGCCTGATTGCGCTATTCTTTCGTTGTAGGAGGCGTGGATTATGTCCACCCCCCTTTTCAATCCTTGCATCATTTGCCGACGCATTCCCCCTTCTTTTTCCAGGCGGGCGATTGTTTCCGCTTGTCGTTTTGTTTCCTCCGCTAACCGATCGTTCACTCGTCTTAAGCGTTCGATCGTTCCGCGTAGTTCTTCCTTGGCTACAAAAGTTTTTGTATCCCCCCCCTCCTCTGGGTCTGTCCTCGGAACCTTTTGGGTTGCCTGCTTGGCTTCCCATTGTTGTCTTCGGTGGTACGGGCAGTACCTGTGCATGCAGTTCTGCCAGGAGATTTTGTGATGTGACGGGCACGTGGGCGGAGGTTGTGGTTGTGTTGCCCATTCGGCCTGAATGGGCATCGTTGGTGGCGATTGCTTTGTCGCCGACTTCTTACTCGGGAAGAAGTTGCTTCGTTGTTTTCCATCTAGGTGCACAGGGCACCCGTCGTCCGTGCTTGCCGTCCAATCATAGACGGCATGATTTCTTTCGTCGCTTTTGACCACCTTTGCCCACTCGGCCTCAATGGTCTTCTCCTCTTCCTCCTTCTTGATTCTGATTTCTTCTTTTGCTGCCGCCCACTTGGTGGCATCTGGTGGAGGGCTTGTCGGGCTACCCACGAACTCGAAGTCGTTTGGGGCGTCCTCGATGCTCGGTTGACGGCTTCTGTGGGTAGCATTGGTGGAAGAGGTTGAGGGCATCTTGCGTGTTTGTAAAGTTGGTAGCTGGGTACCACTCTTGATCGTGTTCGGGAGAGTAACCGGTCCACTTAGTACGGTATTGAAGATTACCGTGGTATAAGCGTGAGTCGATTATTTCTTCGAGTTTATATTCTGGTTCTCCGTCTAATTCGATAGGCGGAGGAAGTGTAATCGTTTGTGAAGGAAGCTTGTTGTCTTGATAGGGTTCCAAAAGTGAGACGTGGAATGTGTCGTGTATCTTCATAGACAGGGAAAGGTCAAGTTTATATGCTCGTTTCCCTATCCTTTTCGTTATCTCGAATGGTCCCATTTTCTTGTAATGCAGTTTCTTGGATGGCCTCGTGGTTCGTATATTCCTTGGTAGCAACCACACCTTGTCGCCTTGTCGTAGGTGTGGATTGGGTTTTCTGTGTTGATCGTAGTTTTCTTTTTGTCGTAATTGTGCTGTCGTCATTTCAGCTCATAGGATGTCATGTAATTGACTCATATCTTCTTTCTCCGTTATCAGTCCTTTGGTCGTATGACCTATGGCCTGATATTCTGGGTCGAGACCGTAATTCGCATAGAAGGGTGTCGCCTTAAGCGTTTCTTGTTTTCCGTTGTTGTATGCGAATTCCGCTATTGGTAGTAATTTGTCCCAGTTGTCCAGTTGATAGTTGATGTATGCTCGCAGATATTGCTTTAATATGCTATTAGTTCTTTCCGTTTGTCCATCTGTCTGTGGATGGAAGGCTGTAGAAAGTTTCCTTTTGATTCCGAGTTCGTCCGTTATCTCTTTCCATATCCCTGACGTGAATATGGATCCTCGGTCCGTGATGATATCTTTTGGTAGTCCATGCAGTCGAAAGATTTCTTTGATGAATGTTGTTGCGACCTGCCGTGCCGTCATATCCTTTGTCGTGGGTATGAAGTGACTCATTTTGGTCAGGCGATCTACCACGACCATGACGGAGTCATATCCGTTGGCCTTAGGTAGGTCCGTTATGAAATCCATAGATATGGATGCCCATGGTTTTTCCGGTGCCTCGTTGGGTTTTAACAACCCATATGGTGCATGTCGTACCACCTTCGTCCTTTGGCATATGTTGCAGTTCTTAACGTATCGTTTGACTGATTCTCTCAGTCTCGGCCAATAGTACTTTCGTGTGATCAACTCTGTTGTTTTAGCCATTCCTCCGTGTCCTGCCGGTTTATCCTCGTGGTGTTTCCTGATCAGGTCCATCCTTATCTTTTCGTCGCCTGGTATCCATATCTTTCCATCGTACCACATATAGTGGTCCTTCCATTCGCATAGGCCTAAGGCCCCCCCTTTTCTTTCTTTTTCTCCTTTCTCCAGGTCATTTCTTATTTCCTGGAATTCTTTCTCCTCCAAAATTGCTTTTCGTAGTCTATCGTCGTCTTCGTCAAGGCTTTCCATTGATTTCATAGCCTCGCAGTATTCCTTTGGGACCAGGATTCGATTTTTATGTTTGATCCGTTCGTCCTCTTTGTCTTGCGGTTTGTCGCTCGCAATTCTGGTCAAGGCGTCTGGTTTTCCTCCTTCTTTCCCTGGTCGATATTCGATCTTGAAGTTGTATTTGATAAGGCTTTCCATCCATCGGATTTGACAGTCGTTGAGTTCTTTCGTCGTCCTGAAAGGAACTAGGTTTTTGTGGTCCGTGAGAACTCTAACCTGGTGGTCATTATTCTGTATATATCTTCTCCATTCCTTGAGTGCTTGAACTATGGCTAATAGTTCTTTGTTGGCAACATCGTAGTTGCATTCGGCCGTTGTCATTGTCTTTGATCGATAGCACAGCGGGCGCCATTTGCTGTCTTCGCATTTCTGGGATAAAATCCCTGAACAGACGTATTTGGATGCGTCTGTTTCGATTGTCGTTTCTCTTCGCGGATCGAAATGAACCAGTATTGGTGCCGTTGTGAGTTTGGTTCGTATGGCGTTGTAAGCCTCCTGCTCCTTTTCTCCCCATTCCCACTTAATGTCTTTCTGGGTTAAGTTATAGAAGGGTTTTGCCATCCGGCTAAAGCTCTCTATAAACCGGCGGTAGAAGTTACAGAATCCCATGAAGCATAGGATATCTGTTTTGTTGTTTGGTTTCGTCCAGTCCCATAAGGCTGTTGTTTTGACTGGGTCCACTTGGATCCCATTTCCGTTGATGATAAACCCTAGGTATTCGGTTTCCCTTTTGTGGAATTCGCATTTGGATAGTTTGATCTTCATCCCTGATCTCTGGATCTCGTGCATGATGCTGCTGACATCCTTCCTATGTTGTTCCAGGTTTTCCGAGTATATGAGTACGTCGTCCAAGTAGATGATGCAGCATATATCCAGGAACTTGCTGAGTACCTGGTTGATCTATCGTTGGAATAACGCGGGTGCGTTGATTAGCTCGAGTGGCATAACCAGATATTCGTACATCCCGTATCTTGTTGCGAAAGTTGTCTTCCATTCGTCGCCTTCTTTTATCCTTATGTTGTGGTAGGCGTCCTTAATGTCCAACTTGGTAAAGTATTTTGCCGTATTTAACCGATCCAGAGCTTCTCCGATCAATGGTAGCGGATATCGATCCTCCTTTGTTGCCGAGTTGAGCGCCCGGTAGTCCACGCAGAGCCTCATTTTTCCGTCCTTTTTCTTAACGAATAGTATTGGAGATCCTGCGGATGCGTACGAATGCCTTATCCATCCTCGTTTCATATTCTGTTGAATATATCTTCGTAGTTCCTCCAACTCCTTTTCCCCCAAGGGGCAAAGTTGTTGGTATGGAATCTTCTTCTTTGCTTTGGTTTTTTCATCTTTTTCGATATGTATCTCGTGGTCCACTCCTGGGCTTCTTGGTGGTGGTCTGTCCGCCTCCGTTTCCTGGAACAGGTTTGTGAACTGGTGGTATTCTTGTGGTATTATATCGTACCACTCTTTTTCCCTTTTTTGTTGTCTTTGTCGTATCGCCAGTTCGGTGCTGATGTTGATTCGTGCCAACTCCAGCTTTTCTTCTTTTGAATTCCACTTGAGGATCCCTGTCAAGTGTCCTCTCTTGTAATATCTGCCGAACGCGTGGGCTCATATTTCTCGAATCTGTGCTGATTCCTCTTTCTTGGTCTTCTGGCTATCCGTGCTGCCGAAGCCTTTCGTTCCTCTTGTTGTGTCATGAAGTTCTCGTACTTCATGCATCTCTTCTTTGTTGATTTTCTCGATGATCAATTGCGCTATCCGATCCCCACGTCGGATTTCTTGGTCCGTATCTCCCAGGTTGGCTAGGACTGCTTTGCTTTCCCCGTATAGTCGGCATCGATGACCCCCGCGTTGGTAATGAGTCTCTTGTTGACTGCTAGTCCGCTGCGTGGTGCTATCGGTCCATAGGTACCGGGAGGTAACCCTATCGCTATTCCGGTCGATATCGTCTCTTGACCTCTTGCTTGAATCATCTTGTCTTGATCGGCATATACGTCGTGACCTGCCGCTTGTCTGGAGCCCTTTGTTGGTTCCAGCGCCTTCTCGCGCAACTCCTTAAATCTGATTCTCCGATCCGGTCCTTCTCTGAGTTGATCAAATCGTGCTTGCAGGTTCGCTTCTTGTGCCTCTCTTTCTAGTGTCGTGTACACCACTGGCGAACTGTTGAGACATCCTGTCCTGCATCGTTCGCTAGCGAATGTAATCTTGTTGCTGTCCCAGTCGATCGTGGGGTTGTGTTGTCGTAACCACGGCATTCCTAGAACTAGCTCGTGGTTCTTCAGGTTCGCTACCTGGAAGGTTGCCTCTTCCCTATGGCTGCCTATGGCCATAGGTACTTGCACTGGGTGGGTTATGGGGCCCATAGTGCTGGGTTTTCCGTCCGCGAGATAAACCTGTCTCCTGTTTCGTGTCGGCATCATGGGGTAGTTGTATTTGTGGCAGATTTCCTTGTCGATGAAATCTTCTGTTGCTCCTGAGTCGTGCATCGCATGTATCGTAGTGCCTTTCTTCTTTGTATCGTATAGTGTCGTTTTGATCATAATATGATCCCCTTCTTCCTCTAGTAGTGCCGCGTAGTAATTTGCCATGGTGATTTTTCCATTCGTGTCCTTCTTCGTCTTTCCACCCCCGATGGTTTTCCACCCCTTCTTGTCCTCCAGACCATCTCTTACTGGGGACCGTCTTCTTTTTCCGGTTGATCCTCCTCTGTTGTCATTTCTCTCCACTTCGTTCTCTTCTGTTGCCGGACCCAGTTGTTGCCTTGGGCAGGTGTCATCCTTTTCTGTCCATTGTCCGCTCGATTCCGGCACTCTCTAATCTGGTGTCCTTTTTCACCGCATCTCAGGCAGAGACCCTGGTCCCTCCTTTTCCTGTATTCCTCATTGGATAGGTTGAGGGGTTTCCTGGCCTGTGCCTTATTCATTTCTACCTCTCGACTAATCGTAGGTTTGAAGTTTCCTGCGTAAGTCTGGGGTATCGGCCTGAATGTTCCGTCCGTGTTCCTTAGAGTGGAAGCCTCTTTCGGTTTTCGCTTCTTCAGGTGTTTCAGGATCGCCAGCCTCGTCTCTTGCTTGATGGCCCATGCTGCCAATTCGTCCACTGTCGTCGTATCGGCATCGAAGTGTTCGAATTCCGTCTGCAGTCTTTCCGTCATGCCTGAATATAGGTATTGTGATGCCGTCGCGTCATCTAGCATTGCTTCAGTCTGATGGAGTCGGAACTCGTTCCAGTATTCGGTCATGGATCGGGATCCTTGTTCCAGGTTCATTATCTGGATCCTGGCTGCTCCCTTGGGGTCCATTTCTCCGAACAGTTGCTTGACTGCTTCCTGGAAGTCTTCCCAACTTCTCCATTCCGTTGGCTTGTTGCCTTCTGTATATGGCGTGAGCCATTTGCTTGCATCTCCTCGTAGGAGACTGGAAACATAAGCGATTTTTTCCGCGTCGTGTCCTTCTTGCCATCCCGTGGCTCGAAAGTAGATCGTTAATTCCGCCATCCAACTCCGAAGCTTGTGTCGGTCTCCTGCATATGTTTCCAGCTGTTTGACCTTGGATCGATGTTGTCCTAACTGTGCCAGAAGTTGTGCCATCTGTTCGTGGCTCAACTTGGGTGTTGTTTCTGGAGCCGGTCCAGGTGTAGTTCCTGCCCCTTCTCTAGTCGTCGGCCCGGGTCCCTGCATTCTTTTGTCTACTTCCTCGGAGCTCGATTCTTCGTATATAGATTGTTCCGCGGGTGTCGTCGGACTTGGGGTTCGTCCAAGGTGCGAAACCGTTCGTTGTAATTCGTCTGCTACCTCCGGTAGCTCTAGGGACTGATCCACAAAGGTGTAGTGCGTCTTGGTATCGTCTGAGCGTCGCTGTAAGAGACGCTTCGTAATGTTACGATCCCTAACCGGTATCAGTTCTTAGCAACGGGTAGACGATACTTCTCTCTTTCTCTCTCGACGATAGTTCTTAGGCCTATGCCTACGACAAGATGGGAGAGACTGTCGTGGCTCTGGTCCACAGCGCCTATCGTACTCTTTCTCCAACTCGACTCTATACTAGAGTCCTCTTCTCTCAGGTAGGTATTTGTAAGGAGCGTAAAGGTTTTATATTCATAAAAGCGTAAAGTAATAAGTAAGGAAATAACTTAGAACGAAGCGTGAAGAGCCTATCTACGCGGACTTTTTTTTTCTCGCTTTTTTCTTCTTTTTTTTTATCTTCATGTATTTGTTATTATTTAGGGTACAAGAACTTGCATGCAGCGCTAGCTATGGCATAAACAATCCCCATTCCTCCTCCCGCCCGGCCCAACGGTATCTCCAAGACCCTCTGGTATGGGGCTAACCGCACATCTCGCTTCAAAGAAAAACCTGTCGCTATCTCGCAAGCGAACTCAGAGAATAGGAGAAGCCTAACTAAGAAGAAAGCAGGAAAACATAGGAAGGTAACTACGCGGAACATCTCAAAAAAAAAGAACAAAGGAAGAATCGCACCAGGGTGAATCCCACAACAACCAAGCCAGAGATACGCGCTGGCAGCAGAAAACCGTAGAAGTTATCCCGGAACGCGACGTAACCGAGAAAAGGGGGCCACCTGTGGGCTGCGGCGGGAGAGCGTGGAGCAGTAGGGTACTAGCCGAGGGAGGATGTAGCAGTAGGGTGCAAGGTGATCCATCCGACGGGACAGGAAGGAAACCAAAAGCGACCGTGTCAACTCTCGGTAATCGTGTTCTTGTCTGACTAGGTGGTTCCCAACATCAGAAGGCAAGCGTTTTACCGCGTCTCTCATGTAGTCCCTTGTTCTCAGAGAGATAGCGTCACTTAGTGGATGGGATACCACCGCTTAAGCCAACCGTGGAAAAAGGCGAGGTCAACCCGTGGGCCTGTTGAGGAGTCCTCGCGTACCGCAAACCGTGTTCCCAGCCGTCTGAAGTATAGGAAGTGAACGGTCGCCGACAGTGTGGAGCGGCCTCGCTAAGCGAAGAGAGGGGGCGAGAACGGGCAGCAGAAAGGCAGTACCGGAACTCCGAGGGAGAAAAGGCTCGACGCGTAAAAGAGCAGAAGAGGGCTGTGAGGAGGGGAGGGAAATGGCCGTCACTCCTAGGCCGAAGCCATCATGGGAGGAGAAGGAGGGTGGATGGTTCGCGAGTACCTAGCGTTGAGGGTTGATTTCAATCGCCGGGTGTGTAGAGGAGACGGAGGATGGCCTATCTAATCAGACTTTTTTCTCTTTTTTCTTTTTTTTCTTTTTTCTTTTTTTTTATCTTGATATATTCGTTGTTATTTAGGGTACAAGAACTTGCATGCAGCTCTAGCTATGGCATAAACAATCCCCATTCCCCCTTCAGCCCGGCCCGACCGTCCCTCCAAGACCCTCTGGTATGGGCCTAAAACATAGGAAGGTAACCGCCCGGAACATCACAAAAAAGAACAAAGGAAAAATCGCACCAGGGTGAATCCCACAACAACCAAGCCAGAGATACGCGCTGGCAGCAGAAAACCGTAGAAGTCATGCCGGAACGCGACGTAACCGAGAAAGGGGGCCGCCGGTGGGCTGCGGCGGGAGAGGGTGGAGCAGTAGGGTGCCAGCCGAGGGAGGGTGTAGCAGTAGGGTGCAAGTCGATCCATCCAACGGAACAGGAAGGAAACCGAACGCGACCATGTCAACTCTCGGTAATCGTGTTCGTGTCTGACTAGGCGGTTCCCAGCATCAGAAGGCAAGCGTTTTACCGCGTCTCTCATGAAGTCCCTTGTTGGCAGAGAGATAGCGTCACTTAGTGGATGGGATACCACCGCTTAAGCCAACCGTGGGAAAAGGCGAGGTCGACCGGTGGGCCTGTTGAGAAGTCCTCGCCTACCGCAAACCGTGTTCCCAGCCGTCTCAAGCATGGGAAGCGAACGGTCGCCGACCGTGTGGAGGGGCCTCGCTAAGCGAGGAGAGGGGGCGAGAACGGGTAGCAGAAAGGCAGTACCGGAACTCAGAGGGAGAAAAGCCTCGACGCGTAGAAGAGCAGAAGAGGGCAGTGAGGAGGGGAGGGAGATGGCCGTCACTCCTAGGCCGAAGCCATCGTGGGAGGAGAGGGGGGGTGGATGGTTTGTGAATACCTAGCGTGAAGGGTTGATTTCAATCGCCGGGTGTGTAGAGGAGACGGAGGATGGCCTATCTGCTCGGACTTCTTTTTTTTCTTTTTTTCCTTTTTTTATCTTCCTGTATTCGTTCTTATTTAGGGTACAAGAACTTGCATGCAGCGCTAGCTATGGCATAAACAATCCCCATTCCTCCTCCGACTGGCCCGACCGTATCCCCAGGACCCTCTGCTATGGGCCTAACCGCACGTCTCGCCTCAAAGAAAAACCTGTCCCCACCTCGCAAGCGAACTCAGAGAATAGGAGAAGCCTAACTAAGAAGAAAGCAGGAAAACATAGGAAGGTAACTGCGCGGAACATCTCAGAAAAGAACAAAGGAAAAACCGCACCAGGGTGAGTCTCACAACAACCAAGCCAGAGATACGCGCGGGCAGCAGAAAACCATAGAAGCTATCCCGGAACGCGGCGTAACCGAGAAAGGGGGCCGCCTGTGGGCTGCGGCGGGAGAGGGTGGAGCAGTAGGGTGCTAGCCGGGGGAGGGTGTAGCAGTAGGGTGCAAGCCGATCCATCCGACGGGACAGGAAGGAAACCGAACGCGACTGTGTCAACTCTCGGTAATCGTGTTCGTGTCTGACCAGGCGGTTCCCGGCAACAGAAGGCTAGCGTTTTACCGCGTCTCTTATGTAGTCCCTTGTTCTCAGAGAGATAGCGTCACTTATTGGATGGGATACCACCGCTTAAGGCAACCGTGGGAAAAGGCGAGGGCGACCCGTGGGCCTGTTGAGGAGTCCTCGCGTACCGCAAACCGTGTTCCCAGCCGTCTGAAGCATGGGAAGCGAACGGTCACCGACCGTGTGGAGGGGCCCCGCTAAGCGAGGAGAGCGGCCGAGAACGGGCAGCAGAAAGGCAGTACCGGAACTCAGAGGGAGAAAAGCCTCGACGCGTAAAAGAGCAGAAGAGGGCAGTGAGGAGGGGAGGGAGATGGCCGTCACTCCTAGGCCGAAGGCATCGTGGGAGGAGAGGGGGGGAGGATGGTTCGTGAGTACCTAGCGTTTACGGTTGATTTCAATCGCCGGGTGTGTAGAGGAGACGGAGGATGGCCTATCTACGCGGACTTTCTTTTTTTTTTTTTTTTTTTTTTTTTTT
>JACCEG010000487.1:16049-44328 GCA_014065205.1 Tuber brumale
TCGTCTTGTGGGTCCCTTTCCGCCGGGGGCATACCTGGCGGGAAACCCGTCGCCGTGACGTTTATGTATCTGGCGAGGGCGTTGAGAGCGGAGGGGTCTGACCAGAGGGGGCTGTCCCTATCTACCGAAGTGAGGCCCTGGAGGTGGCGTTCACGAGGTTCTCTGCGGGACTCGCAAGACAGGATGGCATGGTTGAAGTCCTCCTCGTCCTCCTCACAGTGGGGGCAGAGGGGAGATGGGTCTTCGGTGAACCACGACGGGTGGGCAGCCAGGTAGCTCTTACCTGAGCGCATCTGGTGGATCCTACCCGCCATGAACCTCCCGAGCCCCATGAACGGGTGAGGCAAAAGGGACGCAGAGTAGGGGTAGGTGGGGGGAGGAGGGAACTGGTCGTTCCAGTCTTTGACTAGTGCCGATCTGATTTTGAGTTTGAGCGACTTGAAAGAGGGGATATCTGCTCCAACCGGGAGGCAGGCGGGTGGTAGAAGGTCGAGGGAGGCAACAGGCAAAGGGCCGGAGGCGGGGATGAATGGGAGAGTTCGATGGGCAATGGCATCGATCGGGAGGTGCTTTCTTATAGGCGGGGAGGGGACAGCGGTTCTCCATGAGAGAGGAGCATAGACCGATGTCAGCCCTCGTGTGTGGTTTCGGTGGTCGTCGAGGGCCCTGAAGGGGGACGAAGTCGGGAAAGTGGGGTGGAGTATGGCAGTAGCCGGGTTGGCCTCAGGCGGTAGGCAGACCAGTCTTATGGCTGCGAGTCTCTGGCGATGGCGGAGCAGAAGGGGCATTGGGGGGAGGGCCGATTCACAGGCCAGTATGCCAACGGGTGTCGAAGAGAAGCCTATCTACTCGGACCTAATGTCCTCCTTATATAGTTGCCTTTCACGCCCTTGTGACTCATCCTTTAAATCACGCGTCACGTATGACTCACAACTGTGAGTCATACCCAAAACATCATAAACTAGTCATATGACCCAAGTGGTCACATGCGCAAAACCCATCACCTCTAAATGAGGTCATGTGCGAAACATAATATATCATCATAACCATATCATATGACCAAAGTGGTCATATGTGCGAAACCCATGACCTCTAATGAGGTCATGTGCGAAACATAACATATCATCATAACCATATCATATGACCAAAGTGGTCATATGTGCAAAACCCATGACCTCTAATGAGGTCATGTGCGAAACATAACCTACCTATGACTCATAGCTATGAGTCATGTGAAAACCTTTCCTAGCTAAGCCACATTCGTGACAGTGGGTGTTTTAGTGAGAAAGCATTTGAGCAGAGAACATTTTGATACTCTACTTTTGGCAGTTGCCCAGAGTCTTGGCATTTTATGTCTGCGAGATAATAAGTTGTAAGTATAGTAATCATAGTTATTGCTCCGAAATCTTTACTATCTTTTAGATTATGAGCTTAGTTGGACGCAAGCCAGGAAATCTACTCGATGCCATTACCACTTCCAATGCTGCTGGTATTTAAGACTATGGCCACTCACTACCATTGTCACTGACTACTGTTACCACTCACAATATTCTCACCACATTACTACCCTACCGTTGCGTTCCTCCCTTTTCCGGTTCTACTACTCCACCTCTTACCTCTGCAATTTCATGGTAACTTTACAATTTCCTGATTTGGTCATCTAAAGTACCTTCAAGTACCTTTGCCTCGCTTACACAATCGTAATGTTCCGAATTACAGGCCAGGAAGTCAACATTCTTGCCTTCCTTGGCATCATGACTATCTCCAATGCTTTCTACTATTGAGTACGGAGGCTGGCAGTGATAGATAAATTCTCTGAGAAGAAGTAATGGCCTTTGGTCTTTGGCAAGCCCAAATGTCCTGCTGTGGCAGAAGCTGTTGCACTATAGAAGGAAATAGCTAGGAAGGCTCCGGATATTCTAGAGAGGCTTATGGACTGTTCACATCACGAGTTGTATGCAGAGGTGCGAGATCCCCAAGAGCTTTAGGACAAGTTGAACAAGAGGTATACCATGAAAGACCAGGCTAAGATCTGGTTCCTCCATGAACAACTATGCAAAGTTGAGCATTGCGACTCAGATAATAATCTTGTGGAATACATATCAACCTTCAAGAAACTGTTTTATCAGTTTTCTGCAGCCAGAAAAGTTCAAGAAGAGAAAGACAAAAAATACCTCCCATTGTGGTAGCCACTTTTGCCATACCACCCCTTCTAGACCTCAGTTTGGAATAATTCTAACAATGATAGTACATCTTATGATAAGATTTATAACTATCTGATACTCAAGTACCAGCAGTTAAATCTGGGTACTATTGAAGGGGGTGTAGCGGCAAATGAATTTTTCCCTAGTAAAGGAAGAAGAGAAATGAACTGGAAAACATGTCAGCCATGGAAGCAGGAAAGTTTTGTGAGGGCAAACTCAGAGCGGGAGGGCCAGGAATAGTGTGTTGAGAATGACACATATTTCCACTATAAAGAAAATGAGCATTGGGCGAATAAGTGCCCAAAGAAGCAGCAATCAAGGAGTAGTTCAAGAGGTGGTAGTCCAGGAAAGAGACAACGTTTAATCCGCAGGCCAAGTTAGAGCCAAAGTGCTAACTTGGCGATGGTACATTGAGTACCTAAGGCATAGCCCACCAGTGTCGCATCTAATGAAATATCAGTATAGTTTTTTTGGTCATGATGGGTTTCAGACTCCGGTACTACTCACCATATGACCACTGATCACTCCCAGTTTCAATTTCTTACCTACATTCACATATTGATTCATATCACTAATGGTTCCGCAATCACTGTTACAAGTATGCAAGATATCCTCTTGAACTTTGTAGTTGATAGCACAGACAACAAGGGTGTTTTAAAAAAAGGTCTCGTATGTGCTGGAAATAGGAAGTAGTGGTCTAGTGTCTGTCTGCTGTATCCAAGCTGCTAGCAAAACTATTAACGTTAGTCCACAAGAGGTTGCCAGCATTAAGCATGGGAGACAGCTGTTTGCTATGGCCCGACTACAGCAAAATGCCTATGTCCTCCAAACTTACTCTGCAATTGTTGAAGTAAACCTAGGCAGAGCAGTAACCCGGCATGGGACTTTGGTTGATTGGCATCATCGCTTCAAGCACATCAGCTTTGAGAACTCGCAGCAGTCTGTGGGGAATCATGGGGAGATTGTAATCAATGGTAACCACACAAATCCTAGTTCTTGCAGTTGCATCATTGCTAAATAAACTTGTCACCGTAACTTTTCTCTTGCTACTTGCATAACGACTACTCAGCTTGATTTAATCCACCGCAATTTAGCAGGACCTATGCAGACCTTCTCTCTTGCTAGAGCACGATATAACCTCTTCTTTATCAATGACTATACTAGATTCACTATGGTCTACACACTTTACTAGAAATCAAAAACCTTATCCACGTTTCCAGACTACAAGGCCTTGGTTGAAAACCATCACAATCAGATGATTAAAGCTCTGAGAAGTGATAATGGTAGAGAATATACTAGGTATGCTTTTGCTAAGTTTCTCTCTGATTGTGGCATCTCTGATATGAAAACTGCCCCCTGCTCACCCGAGCAGAATGGGGTGAGTAAAAGGGGCAACTGCAGATTGATTGGAGAAGCGAAGGTAATGATGCTGAACTACCAACTCAGCAATGCACTCTGAGCAGAAGCATTTTATACAGGTGTTTACCTCAAAAAAAAAAGTCATACTGTTCCCAGAGATGCTACCTCCTATGAGCTATGTACTAGTCATCGCCCAAACCTCTCCCACCTTATTCCATTTAGGACTCCTGCCTTCTATGATATCTCAAAAGCCAAGTGAAGTAAGTGGAACAACAGTGGCAAAGAATGCAAGGTGTTTGGCTATGAAGGAACCAACCAATATCAGGTTATTAATGGCAGGAAGATCCTTGTTTTGAGAGATATTGGAGTGGTGAATGACTTAAAAGAGGAGGCGAAGACAGAGGATGCTCAAGATTCAGAGATATTCATTCTAGAATCTGACTATGAAAGTACAGAGGAAATTCCATCAAAAGAGGAGCTAAGAGAGACGGCATTATCTACTTCATCTCCACCTGCCTTACCTACTTCTCCTCTACCTCTTACATCTACCTCACTTCTACCTACTTCACCAACTCCGCCCCATCAAGAAGGACAGCCCTCAACTCCAGAAGTACCTCAAGATATGTCACTTTCTTTATCCTGACCTCATGGCGAAAATACTGGCAGATTTACCTCTATTAGGTTCTGTTAAGCATATAAAAATCCAAGACATATGTGCACAGACCCACGGTAGGGTAACTGCACATAGACCCTCGATGTAACGGAGTGCCAACACACCCCTCCGGCCCCCTTATGGGGCCCGCACGTCATTAGCGAGATTTCGAGAGTTACGTCCCAGAACTAAAATGTCATATCAATGAAGCCGACTTCATAACACCATATATGTCGCCGCCGTCCGTCCGTCCGCGTGCTGTTCTCAGGTTATATGAGAGGGGACCTGTGGCGATATCTGGGAAGTGGAATGGAGGGAATCCGTGGGAGGCACATTGAGATAGTAGGCTTCAAAGTTAGGCTTCCTAAACTATGGGCCAAAGGTGACGGGACGTTTTCGGCGAAATACTCGAGGAGGATATCCCAGTGGTGAAAGCTATTAGGGGTATACTGAATCCACCCATACCCTTCTGAGATCAACTGTAGGTTGGTTGGTCATAGTAATAGGACCCCTCTACGGAGGCCGACGGACCAAGGGGAAGCATGCTCAGAATGGAAGACCTAGATAAGTCGGAGCCCCTGAGGACGCTGACATGTCGGGCTCGGACTTGCGATTGGCACTAGGTTATCCAGCATGAACTTAATCACTTCATCACTGTAGAGACTACTGAAATGATAGTCAACAAGCCTAAAGTAATATAATAGTCTATGCGGACATCTAAGTTGAGGACCACTGTTTGGTAAGACAAATAGCGCAGTCATCAGGACAGAGGAATACTATTCCGTGTCTGCGAAAGGGTATGATAAGTTTCAGGGTCAAAAGATGTTCGCACTTATAAGATTCTCGATGTTTGCATATCATAACCAGAGTGGTACTACAGAAGCATAGTATATAGAAGTAGTCCGTGAACACTCAGACGCGGAATATAAATATCAAAGTGCCTTCCGAGCTTTACAGACATCATCCAGCAATGGAGAAGAGATCTTATCAATATAATAGTGTTTTACTCTTTAAATCTTTACCTTAACTATTTTATCGAGACGAGCCTTCCTCGACAGATTCTCCGATCAAAGATTTCGGGCCTACACCCCTCCGTTATATACTTGCGTTTGGCATCTGCCTAACAGTATATTGATAGTTCTCCTGTTAGCAAGGCTCACTATATGAACTATGAGTTCACTTGAATCTCCACCCTCACCTCAGACTTCGATTACATTTTCTCCGCACCTCACTGTCCCATCTATATTCAAACATATGAAGAGGTTTTCAACAGCGTGCTATTCGAAATCGCAGAAGAATTTATCCCAGAACCCTCGTGGTTCACAATACCTTTCGGGATCCTGATGAAGTATCAATTCTATTGCATATATCGCACTTGGTACAGACCAGACTTCGAGTGGAGTTCTACCGAGTCGATAAACCCTGTCCACGGGAGTACTTAGTACTCCGATAACAAGAAATTAGGCACAGCCATCTGTAGGCCAAACATCCTCTCGGCTTGGGGCTGATAAAACCCTTGTATGTACTATAAGAACATTCTAAACCTCGTGAAAAGGGTAATTCAGATTCTGAGTCCAGAGTTGGACCAACCGAACCCTATTATACCTACACCTCTAGAGTATCTCAAGCGTTAGATACCTTACATACAGTTCCTTAAAGCTTTTTAAAGGATATCAAGAACTCTGGTACGAAGTACTAGTAATCACTCATCCAAGGCTATTAGAGCAATTAGCGTACCTGAAAAGCATCACAATGGCTGAGATACCTCAAGACCCGAGAAATCGGATAACGGCAGGAGAACCCATGGACACCTGTCCAGATATGGCGGACAAAACTGATGATTTGGCAATATGGAGTCCCTCCCCGTCAATACCTCATGAACCAACATTCTGGAAAGGAAATATACCCTCTCACCGATCCTCTAGTGTTACAAGCACTCATAGAATATCAAGGGCCCCTAGGCCTAAACCAGGAGGAGACCACACTGCAAATTCAGCAAGGTTGGCTGCCGGGCTTGGGATAACCTTGGGTCAGATAAGGCAGGATATAGATACCTGGCTAGACCAAGCCAATATCGCCTTCATACATCTAAAGGGAGCCACCTAAAATAATACTTTAAAATTGATTAAGGTTCAACAGCAAATTGCCGAGGGACAAGATATCCATGACAATGATATTGCAATCTTGCTGATGCAGCTGACAGGTGTGGAATCAGAGGTAAAGGAGATACAAGAGGAACTGCTACTAGAAGTAGCAAAGAAGATAGACACCTAAGAGAGGCGTCAACAGGAACATGAAGAGGTAACCACGAGGTTACATAGAAACCTCAGGGAAGAAGGCCAAGCGGCATTAGCCCGAGATCAGACTCTGGAACAGATAGTCCTTAGTCTAAGTGCTGAATTTGTCGAATTTGGTGCCCCGAGCGTTACCTGCGAAAGAGAGGTCAACCGCACCCTAAAGCAAATGCCGACGTATCAGGCGACCCGCCAAGCAGAGATTTGCAGGTCTCACGAACAGCAACCACTGCAGAATATCGCCACAAACCAAACCTAAAGGGGTTAACAGCGGCCATAAATAAAATACTAGCCGCCGCACCAAGTCACAAAACTGCCGCACCTGTACACTTACCCACTGTCCAAGAAACGGATGACGAGGAATATTATGCTCCGCCTACGCGGCGGGACAAGGGAAAAGGCAAGGAAACCACTGATGCATTCCCCTCAGGTGCCCAGGGAGGTGACCCCGGAGATCCTAGTGACGATGATGACGATGATGATGAGAGAGGAAGAGAGAGAGGATATCCTAGCCAATGCAGGCCAGGACAGACCCCAGAACAGCCCAGTATGGCAGAGACACTTGCCAACGCGATGGCACTAAACGTTAAGCAACGATCTGGGCCACCCCCATTCTTTGAGGATAAACCTGTACCAGATATATATGTGTGGATTTTACAATGCACTGACTACTGCGAACGAAACCTGCGGATCCGCGATGATGCCCGGGAACTAGTCATATACGCGCTCAGCAGTATGAGATGAGACATACTTCTTCCTTATACTGTTTGGTAACCGAAGGCTATGGACGGACTTCAAGTAGAAACCCAGCAACCGGAACTGGCACCATGGACTCGTTTTGAACTCGATATGATCAAACGATTTGCCCCTGTGGAAGCGGAATGACTAGCACTTTGCGCCACGAAGTGAGTCAAGTATGATGGTAGCATTGAACGTTACCTAACGATCATGCATAAGCATAACATATGCGTACGCATGACTGGGGAATCCGGGAGGCAGGAGGTCAAAAAGAAATTGCCGAAACAAATTGTGCTAAGGTTGTTGGCCTTGCAGTATACCACGGATCAGGAATGGGAAGAGGCACTAAGGCTATGTGGATGGTCGGAAAAAGGGCTTCTGGCCAGAGAAAAAATTGGGCGAGGAAAACCGTCCAAGCCCAAAGTAGTGCAGCGGGTCAAACGAGAAGACCAGTGGGACTCTAAACAGAAGCAACAAAGGGAGAATAAACCTTATGTCAAGGGAGGTGGAGCACCATCACAGAAGCGGGAAAGTGATGATGAACCGGAGAAGCTGAGGAAAAGGTGTGGAGGTGTGATAAAAACCACCCACACCAACTTTGACCGTACCAATACCGGCATCCTGCGGAGTGTAATAGACACTCGGAGGAAAGATGGAGATTGTACACATTGTGGCAAGAAAAACTCCAGATATCAAACGTGTTGGAGAGATGCCCACATATCGGCGGCAACGGTTAATTAAAGACCTATAAAAATGGGAATTCATCGCGCAGGGTTGGCTATTATTAAGCCAAAATTAGCACGCCGAGTCGCTTTTGCCCAGCAACTAGCCCGAGTGAATAAGATCTAGGAACTGGAGGACAACGAGGAACTGACCTAGGTCAGTTTATTCGGCAACAACAGCCATGGCATTTGGGTATTCAGTGTCCAGATGGAGCTGGAATGGAAATGGGAACCCCCTTTGGCTCGGGTGTATTGGGTACCGACCCCGATGGAGATCGGGTATTCCATGTGCAATGACGGGAGTCGAAACTCAAAATGATCAAAGTGGCACGAAGCAAGTCTCTCCTTTCAGGATCAATGCAAGTAGGCTCTAAGTGAAGGGACCCCACAAGGGACTTATGAGCTCGAAAACAAGAATCAATATATGGAGAGTCTTGATCGAAAGAGAGGATAGTTAACTTGCCCACATGGCCCGGGAGCCAACCATACAAAGTTCCTCGTGTCACCTGGTAGTTGCCTGCTACCCATGTGCAAGCAAGCTACTATGCCGAAGAGGTTAGGACATAGCAATGCAAGATCTGCCTGATAACAATACACAACAGGAGGACAACCAACGTGGGCCGATCCACCAACCACACGAGTCTGTGTCATATTATACGTATGTACTATCTTGCCTTCTGGCCAGAGTGTGAGATAGGGATGTACCGCTTTGGTGCCTAAGGGCCCTTGGAGGGAGTTGGACAGATAGCCAATATCCTAAGGGAAAGGGTTCGGTGAATACAGGAACCCTACAATAGGGGAGTAAAATGGCTAATAACCGCCTGAAATTCGGCTATGAGCCTAGGTCTGGTGAGTCGGGAGAAGGCATCTAGCCTGAAAATTGGTCGTGCTCAATTGCGTATCGGTGAAATGCCACTTAGTATGTAGACCCAGATTGTTAGAGCTAAAAGGTTACTAGTGTGTCTGAGGAGACCTCAATGGTCGAAACTACGTGGACGTAGTAACAAAAATGTT
This sequence comes from Tuber brumale, assembly GCA_014065205.1. NCBI lineage: Eukaryota > Fungi > Ascomycota > Pezizomycetes > Pezizales > Tuberaceae > Tuber > Tuber brumale. The sequence goes on from JACCEG010000487.1 coordinate 25,033, forward strand.
GTTACCTACACCCAACACCAACAATGCCTAAACGAAAGAACCAAGAAAATATTATTCGCGCTAAGCGCGCGCAGTTAGAAGCTCCAAAACCAAAACAATACAATTGCTCGCAGGGGATCGCTTACCTCCACATACACGATAAGCAATATAAAGTTAAAGTCTTGTTAGACTCGGGATCCAATGTGTTTCTTATAAATAAAGACCTAGTTGAAGACCTTCACGTTCCCACAGTGGAACGAAACAAGGCAGTTGATATCTTGGGCTTTGATGGATCGTCAGCCGCCTCAGAAGGGAAGTGTTACACTCTCCCTATTAAATTGGAGATAGGAAAAAACTGACACATCTCTGAAGTGTCGCGTGAAGTAGCTAAAGCAGGTCATTATAAAATTATAATTCCATTTGGTTTGTGGCATCGTGAACACCGAGTATCTCACATAGAAGATGCAGAAAATTGGACTTTCTCCGCGAAAGGTTGTGAAAACTGTGTGGAAGAAGATGAAGGAACAACGGATATGTTCGAATATGACTAATCCCTTGCTTAGGACCCTAATGTATGCCGCATCGGAAGGATCAGAGCCCTTGAAAATACAGTGGAACTCAAGTCATTACCGAAAGAATACTGGCATCACAAATACCGGTTTAAAGCCCAGATGGCAGAAGAATTAGGCCCGAGACGAACATTCGATCAAGAGAACAAGTTGATTCCATGTTCAACTCCCCCGTGGGGGCCGATATATCGACTATCCAAGAAGCAGCTTAATGCTTTACAAGAATACTTGGAGACGATAATTAAACATGGAAAGATCAGGCGGAGTCAGCTCCTGCAGGAGCACCCATATTATTCATACCAAAGCCAGATGGCAGACTACACTTGGTTGTGGATTACCGAAATCTGAACAAAATTACTATGCTCAACAAACATCCACTTCCACTAATGTCCGAACTCAGAGACCGAGTAGCTGGTGCAAAGATCTTCACCAAGTTAGACCTTAAGGACGGCTACCACCTGAGTAGGATTAAGGAAGGTGATGTATGGAAAACAGCTTTCCGGACAAGATTTGGGCATTATGAATATAAGGTTATGCCTTTCGGATTGGTCAACGCTCCTGCAACCTTTCCTGATATGATGAACCAAGTACTTAAAGAATACTTGGACGTTGGAGTGGTGTGTTATCTAGACGATATTCTCATCTATTCAAAAAATAAACAAGAACACATCGAAGGTGTCAAAAAGGGTTTACAACGTCTGTCGGATTTTCAGTTAGCGGTATCAGTAAAAATGTCGACCTTCCATGCCACGGAGCTAGAATTCTTGGGCTATATGGTAGCAGTCGATGGAGTGTCTATGAGCACTCGCAAGGTGGAATCCATAATAGTTTGGAAAGCACCTAAGTCGGTTAGAGAAGTACAAGTCTTTACAGGATTTGCTAACTTCTACCAATGATTTATCAAAAACTTCGCGGCTATTTGCAAACCTATAACCGAGACACTACTAGGAAATCCGAAGCATTTCAAATGGGAAGTTGAGCAGGATATGGCTTTTGAGGAGCTAAAACACTGGTTTACAACAGCCTCCATACTACATCACTTCTTTCCAGAAAGAGAAACAGTGGTGGAAACCGATGCTAGCGATTTCGTGCACGGTTGCATCCTTTCTCAATATTTTGAGAAATGGTTACACCCAGTAGCTTTTCATTCCAGAAAATTAAACTCGGCGTAACGCAATTATGAGATTCATGACAAAGAACTTATCGCAATCTGTGAAGCATTTTAGGAATGGAGACACTACTTGATCGGAACAGAAAACCCAATTACAGTCCTTACTGACCATTATAACCTACAATACTTCTTGACCTCGTAAGTCTGGAGTGGCCGTCAAATTCAATGGGCTCAGAAGTTGGTAGAATACAATTTCAACATTGTATACCGACCAGGCACGAAGCGCGGAAAGCCGGATGCATTACGCAGACCACCGGAGTACCGTCCTGCGGAGGGAGCTATACATCGCGAACAGAAAATAGTAAAAGAAGAAAATATCTTGGTATCGCTAGTAGCGAGGGTAGGCGATGAATGAGAAGACTGGGATGGAGTTAAGGATTTGGATCTGGAACCAAGAAGAGGTGGAAAGGAACCTGTGATTAGGGTCAAGAGATTGAGTAAAAAGGCATACTTACCAACAAAGGGCTCAAGAATGGCAGCAGGACGTGACCTGTACGCCATAGAGGATGACATTGTCCCGAAATATGGACAAGCATTGATAAAAGCGGGGATAGCTGTAGCGCTAACGGAAGGAACTTGCAGAAGAGTTGCCCGGAAAAGCAGACTAGCGGTCTGTAGCGGAATCTCTACCGGTGCCGCAGTAATCGATGCTGATTACACTGGCTAGCTCAAAATCGTACTTTTCAACTATAAGGATGTGGACTGCCAGATAAGAATGGGTGACCGCAGAGCCCAGTTGGTGGTCAAAAAGGTAAACACCTCAGACATGATGGTGGTAGACGACTTAGAAGACACGGAACGAGGAACCGCGGGATTTGGAAGCACCAATAGAGCGACAAGATGCTTGATCATCAAGCAATAGGAACCTAGCATCAGCTACTTACAGGCATCGGCTAAAGACAACGAACATTGGTATGACATTTCAGAAATACCCGCAATTCTTTTAATGTCAAACGCCGTTATCCTGCAAAAGGGTATGAAGCAGTTCAATCCTGAATTGCTAAGCGAAATAGAGGCAGCTATCAGGTCAGACACAGCTTGGAGGAAACAGAGGGAAGAACTCATTCGGCTACGAGAGGAAGGAAAAGATTTCCGCAAGGACTGGACCTTGCCAGACGATCTACTATACTATAAACAAAGGCTATTGGTACCAGATAGTCAGACGCTATACACCAAGATCGCAGAAGGATGTCCCGATGCAAAGGTTGCAGGACATTGTGGACAAGAAAAGACTTGGGAGATAATCATGATGGACTTCTACAGGAAAGGACTTGCGGAATGGGTCAACGATTACATACGATCCTGCAATGAATGGCAACATAATATGTAACCTAGACACGCCAAGTACGGATTGCTACAACCATTGCAAATACCCTACGCGGCATGGGCATCGATCTCGGTAGACTTCATCACTTAACTACCAGAGTCACAAGGATGTACTCAAATAATGGTAGTAGTTGATCAGTTTACAAAGATGGCGCACTTCATTGGACAGCAGACCTCGGCGACAGGCAAAGATGTGGCCAATGCATTCCAGAAAGAAGTATGGAGGCTGCACGGCCTACCAACCGAAATCGCCCGGGGCATGGACTCAGTCCGGAGGAGAATTCCGGGAATCTCTTTGCAAAGCGCTGGAAATCAAGCAAAGAATGTTAACGGCATATCACCCTCAGACTGACGGACAAACCGAACGTACCAACCAAGTGCTGGAAGGATACCTGTGAAGCTGTGTCAACTACGATCAGGATGACTGGTATCAGCTACTACCGCTAGCAGAACATGCATATAACAACTCCGCAACCAACGCCTATGGGATGTCACCATTCTATGCGAACTACAGTTTCCATCCACAGACAGAATGGATGAAGGAGCGTGAGGCTCAATATCCAGGAGCGACACTCTACACAAACTAGATTAATATGATACATGGACAAGCAAGAGGTTCACTAGAAAAGACACGGGAAGGAATGTCAAAATATTAGGACCGGAAAGCGCGACAACAGCCAGACTTCAAGATCGGGGACAAGGTAAGGTTAAACGCAAAAAACATGTGAACACGACGAAAATCAAAAAAGCTGAGTCCAAAGCATTACTGTTCGTTCCAAATTATAGAGAAATGCGGATCGCGGGCTTTCAACCTTCACATATCTGATCGATGGAACATTCATCCCGTATTCCATGTTGCTCTATTGGAACCCTACACGGAGTCAGTTCATGGAAATGGTCAGCAACCCCCTGGGGAGCCGGAGGAGATTGACGGCGATCTACAATAGGAGGTTAAAAAATAGTAAAAAGCGAGATTGGTTCTTACAGAAAACGAGTACGCGGCTGCTACCAAGACAAGCAGGAACTGTGGTACTTCATTAAATGACAAGCATGTTCAGAAGATGAGAACACATGGGAGCCGGCTACCAGTATGGAAAACGAGGAGGAAGTTGTGAAAAGTTTTCATAATGAAAATCCGGACATGCCAGGAAGGGCAGAAGTAAGTTAGTGACGAAAATGTTTTCCTACCATGGCCAAGTAAATGTGGAAGGTTTTATACCCTGACCAGACTGTGTCTTAAAAGGTATTTAGAAGAAAATTATAAAAGGTTATAAAAGCATTCGAGGTGAAGCCAGGTAGGAGGGAGCTCAAGTTAGGCATATGGAAATCTGAGACAGGTGTGCACAGACTCACGGTAGGGTAACTGCGCATAGACCCTCGATTTACCAGAGTGCCAACACGCACCTCCAGCCCCCTTATGGGGCCCGCACGTCATTAGAGAGATTTCAAGAATTGCATCCCATAACTAAAATGTCACATCAATGAAGCCCACATCATAACACCATATACATTGCCGCCGTCCATCTGACCACATCCTATTCACAGGGTATATAAGAGGGGACCAGTGGCGACATCTTGGAAGTGGAATGGAGGAGGTCCGTCGGAGGTGCATTGAGATAGTAGGCTTCAAAGTTAGGCTTCCTAAACTATGGGCCAAAGGTGATGGGACATTTTCGGCGAAATACTCTACGAGGATATCCCAGTGGTGAAAGCTATTAGGAGTATACCGAATCTACACATACCCTTCTGAGATCAGCTGTAGGTAGGTTGGTCCTAGTAATAGGACCCCTCTACGGAGGCCGGCAGACCAACGGGAAGCATGCTCAGAATAGAAGACCTAGATAAGTCGGAGCCCCTTAAGACGCTGACATGTCAGGCTCAGACTTGCGATTGGCACTAGGTGATTTGGCATGAACTTGATTACTTCATGACCGTAGAGACTACTGAAACGATAGTCAACAAGACCAAAGTAATATAATAGTCTATGCAAATATCTAAGTTCAGGACCGCTGTTTGGTAAGACAAATAGGGCAGTCATCTCGACGGAGGAATACGATTCCGTGTCCGCAAAAGGGTGTGATAAGTTTCAGGGTCAAACAGTGTTCGCACTTATAAGATTCTGGATATTTGCGGATTAAAACCAGGGTGGTACTTCGGAAGCATAGTAGTTAGATGTAGTCCACGAACACTCAGACACGGGATATAAATATCGTAGTGCCTTCCGCGCTTTACAGACATCCTCAAGCAACAGAGAAGAGATCTTATCAATATAATATTGTTTTACACTTTAAATCTTTACCTTAACTATTTTATCGAGACGAGGCTTCCTCGCCAAATTCTCCCATCAAAGATTTTGGGCCTACGTCCCTCAGTTATATACTTGAGTTTGGTATCCGCCTAACAGGTTCAATCATGAGGTATTCATATTATCAGTTTCTCTGGATAAAAAAGAACAGTATTCCTACCAGGAAGCAATCAATTTCCCTGTGGCAATGGACTAGAGTACAGCAATTAAAGAAGAGCTAAAGTTAATTGCTGATAACCAGACTTGGGAGATTGTGGATTTACTCAGAGGGAGCCAGAATACCAGTCAGATGCAGGTGAGTATTTCGGGTTAAGAGACCAGCAGGAGGTGGAGTCATTAAGCGCAAGGCTCACTTAGTCGCCAAATAATTCACTAAGTGCTATGGAATTGACTACCTAGAAACCTATTCACCAGTTGTTAAGCTTACCCTATTGCGCATTATCCTCTGCCTAGCTGGAGTCAGGAACTATGAGATCAATCGAAGAGATGTTAAGAGTGCATATCTTCTTGCCAAGTTGAAAGGAGAAATTTATATGGACATTTTAAAAGGCTCAGCTGTGGAAGCGCTACTTAGAGGAAGAAGACAGAAAGAGTGCATGTTGTTTAAGAAATTGTATGGACTAAAGTGGTCAGGAAGAATTTGGAATCAAGAGTGGGATCGCTATTTGGTGGGAAAATGTAGTTTCAAGAAAAGTGCGGAAGATCTTGCTGGCTATTTAGAAAGTTCTGAGGAAGACCACCGCTGGACTCTGATTTGAGTTGATGATATTATTTGGATTGGACTGCACTACATAGTTGACGATATGAAAACCCTGCTGGCAAAACAATTCTCGATTACAGACTTATGACCAGCTCGTTGTTTCCTTGGAATTGAGATTACCAGAGAAGCTAGGGAAATGACTATCAACCAATTTGCCTCTATTCAGAAAATCCTAGAGTACTTCAACCTCACACATGCCTATACTATCTGTATCCTGCTACATCCTGGAATAAAGCTACATCAACCAAACCTGGAAAATGCAACAGAAGACTTACCAGCAGATGAGAGAAAATACCGGAGCATAATCGGTATTCTGATGTACCTCATGCTTTGCACAAGACCAGATATTGGATTTGCAGTGGAAGCTCTAAGCAAATTCAACAGCGCTCCTAAGACTAGCTATGTAGTCACCGCCAAATACCTACTCCCCTGTGTGAGCAGAACTGCAATGCTGGAATTGAAGCTAGGTCTATTCTGTATCCCTCCTTATACCCCATACCCTGTACTTTATAGGGACACAGACTGGGCGGAAGATCAGGATAGTCACAAAAGCACCTATAGTTATGTATTCATGATCACAAATGCAAATAAAGAATCTGCCTGTACCATGTTAGTAGTTTCTTGGGCAAGCCAAAAGACAGCAAACCCTTATCCTATCTTCTACTGAAGCCATGTTTCTGGCTCTCACATAAGCAGTAAAGTAAGCTATTTGAGTTTCAAGATTTATTGATGGATGGCAGAAGAAAGAACAGCAAAACCCAAATCCTACATCAGAAACTACCACAGAACTCAAGCCAGACTTAGACCACACTGAAAATCTGTTTAAGAACCCCTATACTCTAGTCCTAGTATCAATAAATATCTATGTCGATAACTAAAGCGCAATTGCACATGCTTACAACCCAGAGTTACATGCCTGAACCAAGGATATTGCAATCTAAGAATAATATATCCAGGATAATATTACAAATGGTAAAGTCCAGCGAGGGTACCTGCAAACCAGCGATATGATAGCTGACTGCCTCACCAAAAGCCTACATTGTGAAATAGTTGAACAATACAGTGTTGATATGCGTGTCACCAATTGTTATAGGATACTGAGCTGGACCAGGACCGAGTACTAAAAAAGAGTCAAAAGGACTTCAGATGCCAGTAGTTACCAAGAAATGCCAGTTAAGTGGGAGCATCAGAAAATCGTGTAGAATTCAGCAATAGAGAAAAAGATTGGTCAGAAAGCTTGGTTCATTTTTTATTTTTATTTTTTATTTTATTTTTGGAGTATGACATACAGAGTAGGAGTATTGGAAATAGAAAGAACTCTGGAGTACTGCTCAGCATGCTCAAACAATGCCCAACATACCTAGAACTTATCTAATATGTTTGCTACATGTATGATATGCTCAAAGTATGCTCAGTATACTTTCCTATTCCCTCCACCACCCTTCAGTTGCCCTTCACACTCATTCGCATATTCACATGCCATTGTTCTCTTTGTTCAGCCACTTGCTGTTATTTGCCCACGACTACTAGATATTATTTATCCTCCACTGCTTGCCGTTATTTGTTATTGTTCGCTACTTCGTTGTTTATCATCTGCCATTCGTCACCTACCTGCCACTCTTGGTCCCTTTGAGCAGCGTTTTCTCATCTGGTATTTGTCGACATTGACGGTACAGGTACGGGTACAATATTGATAGAGGGGTGGTGGCAGGTATGGTAGATATGTGAGTAGAGCCTGTGTAAGTGTGGAGGTTGTTGTGTTTGTCCTGCTTATTTTCCTCTTCTGTTGGTATAGGAATACGTGGAGGAATGGGAGCTTACCTGATTATGTGTGGTGGCTGGTAGAGAGCCAGGAAGTGTGGTGGAATGAGCAAGAGATCTGTTTTTATCAGTTATTTATACTACCATATTTTTCCTATCTTTTTTAGTTAGTTGTGCAATAAGATTGAGTGAGCTCGTGAGGAAAAGAGATTGACCAAGTGGGTGTTTGAGTAAGAGAGCATTTGAGAAAAGAAAGTTTTCATATCCGGCTGAAGCTAGTTTCATAGTGTCTTGTGATTTTATTTCTGTTAGGTAATATGCCATGAGTATAGTGATCGTAGTTATTGCTCCGGAATCCTCACTCTCTGTTATTTGTGAGGATTCTAACACGTTTGATTCGGCAAGCATTTTCATTCCAACCAACTGAATTGTCATATATGAATTTGTCTGCTATACATTCATCTTCTTCCATATAGTTTTCCTAACCTTTTACAGGAAAAGTCTAATTACTTGCATCTTCTATATGTGATGCTAGATGTTCACGATACCATCAATCAAAAGAAAGTATCATTTTATAGTGACCTACTTTTGTAACTTCACATGACACTTCAGATATGTATCGGTTCTTTCCTATTTCTGTTTTTACAGGAAACATATAACATTTTGCCCTCACAGCTGCAGATGACTTGTCAAAGTCCAAAATATTAATTGCATTAGTATGTTCGTCTCTAGGAATGCGAAAGTTGTCCACTAGGTTCTTATTTATAAGGAATGCGTTGGATCCTGAGTCCAACTGGACTTTAACTTTATATTGCTTATCATGTTGCTATTGGTAAGCAATCTCCGCTACATAGTTCTACTATTTCAGTTTAGTGATAGCTAATTGCATGCACTTAGCACGAACCAGCTTTTGGTCTCTTTTTCCTTTTGGCATCATTTTTGTTGGTATATGTAACAAGGCATCTGTTATTATGCCCACATAGTTTTAGTCATTGAAGTGTCATCAGATAAACTACTAATTATTATCTCTTAAAATCTGGGTCAACATACTAAGTAGCCTTTCACCAATACACTTTTTGTACGTGACATATTCTCAGGCTAGATTCCTTCTTGTGACACACCAGCCCTAGGTTCATAGCAGAACGTTTCGCAGTTCTCAGCCATTTTACTTCTCTGGTCTGGGGCTTCCAGGTTTTCTAATACTTTTCCTTAGAGCTTCTTCTATTTAGCTATCCTGGAGTGCCTCAGTACACTACAGCAGTGCATCTCTACTCCACACTCTGGCCAGAAGGCAAAACAGTATATACCAATAAAACCACTTAAACACATGTGGTAGGTGGAATGGCACTCATTGGTTGTCTGCTTACCAACATTACATTCAGGTAGACTTTTCATTACTATGTCTTAATTTCTTCAGAGTAGTAACTTGCTTTCATATGTATAGCTGGTGGCCACTAGGTAATTTGAGGTACTTGGTACTGTCAACTCCCGGATCATGTGAGCATGATAACTATCCTCTCCTTTGGTCAAGACTCTCCATATATTGATTTCTTGTGTTCCAGCCCTCAAGTCCGCTATGGAGTACCTGCACTTAGAGCCTCCTTGCCACAATCTTAAAAGATGGAACTTTCTTTACACCACCTTGATTATTTAGAGGTTCAACTCCTACAGTTATACATAGACTTCCCTCTCCCTATCGTAATTGGTATTCAATATACCTCAACTAAAGCATGTTTTCTTTTCAATTCTAGTTCCTTCAGGATACTGACAACCCAAATGCCATCACTATTAGTACCTGTGAACTGACTTAAGTCAGTTCTTCATTACATGCCAGTCTCCAAATCCCCTTTTTGCAGGCTAGTTTCTAGATAGTGGCAACTCTGTGTGCCAGTTTTGGCTTCATGATAGCCGATTTTGCATGTGGAATTCTTATTCATATCAATCTTGAACATACAATTGCTGCCAATATATAGATAGCTCCCCCACAGATTTTGTAGGTGTGGATTTATTTTCCATAATATGTACAATTATATTCCTGCCTTCAAGTATTTATAACACTTTGCAGAATACTAGAATTAGCCTAGTCAAAGTTGATATGGATTGTCTTTGCCACTCCTTCCAATTTCCTTTTTAGTATTTTCACCCATCCTCCTGCTTTCACTTTCATACTAAAGCTCTACCTCCTTTGCCATAAGTTTTATTAGTCCCTTGTTTCTTTTGTTTTGAGTCTTGTTGGTTTTCTCTTTTGACTTCTTAGACTACTTTTATCTTATACAGTTGGTCTCTTGCAAGGTTTTCCCTTGCAAGAAGTCCCTTTTTCTGGGTAGTCAACTATCCTCAGAGTTTCTTTCCATTCTTCATCTGTATTGTAGTATATAGCCAACTATTTGCAGATAATTTGTTTTGCAAGTTTCTTTTCCTCTTTCTCCCTTCTGGACTCTTGAATCATTCTTGATCTAATATTTAGGCTATGTATTAATAGTAAAAAAAGAGTCAATGCTACTTTCATACTTGCCTAACTTTATATCTCAGAGTGCTTGTCTTTTTGCTTCTATTAGGACATAATGCCTGATCATTTCATATTGAAATCTTGTCCATCTAGCTAATTCATACTATTGTATTTCTTTCTGAAGTCCATTCATAACCTTTCTACACTAGATAGTATAAGTGAGCACTATGTCTCCTTTCATATAATTGACTACATAGATGACTCTTTCCTGAAGATCCATTTGAATCTATAGATTTCTTTTGCAATAGTTGGTATTTTCTATAATCTAGACATATATGTCTTGTGTTGGCTTTACTTCAAAAAATAAAAGTGGTTCTGATAGTCGCTTAGTATTTAGTACCATTGCATATCCAAATATTTTTGTCATACCCAACTAATATTGTGGTTGTCCTCACTGGCTACTACTGAGACTTCCTTTCTTTCTTCCACTTTTATAATCTCTATTATCCTCATCAACATTATCTAGATCATTTACTAGGGAGTCACCTTTTGATACACCAGAGAGGGTTGTATCTGCGCTTTGCTTGCCTTTTCCCTTGTCTCTCCATGTTAGTAGATAATAATAGTTTTTATCAACTTTTTCCATGATGAAGTGTAAGGGTATAGGCTCGGCTGTACTTTATTCTTGTATAGTAGCCACTACCTTATCCACCGTTGCTATTAAAACCTGTATTGCATTACCTGTTTCTTCTCTGAATAGTTGTTGCTAGGTTTTGAGTTCTCAGATTTCCATTTTGCTGAGTCACTTAATCTAGTTTCCTGAAGTCTGGAGCAATATGGATATTCTTTTCATAGTGTATACTTTGTTAACAGAATTCAATCTACTGTTGCCACAGAGTGGTGACAATTGGTTCTCAAGTTTAATTACAGGTTAATGCCTCCTAGTTCTGGTCTCTGAGTATACCATGTAACATAGTAGTTACTTTATTGTGTTCTTGCTAGTGCTTAGCTTATGCATCCAAGCTTTTAATTACTTCTCGTAACATTTCTCATTGGATATCATTCACTACATAATCTACCATTGCCAGCTCTATCAACATGATTGCTCTCTCAGTATCATAAATATTCTGTGTATTTGTAACCTTTTCGTTATACCACGAATAATTTTCCACTATAATCGTAAGTAAACCCAGTCTGATATTAGAAAGTAATATTTCCCAGGTCGATTGAACTATCTATGTCTTGTCAAATATGACCTAGGGCTATTCTCACATAGCTGGCCAATTTGCCTTAGTTTGTAGCACGTTTTGTAGAATTCAGTTTCTTAGATCTAGTAATCTGGTAGGTGCTGGCAATACTGGATGATCAGATGAAAGAGGTTCTTCCTCCCTTTATATATTGAAAGTCATGGTGCAAAGAAAGTCACAGACTCCAACCTATCAAGTTATCCTTTACGGTTACATCCTACCTCATGTCCCAAGACTCCTCTTTTGTTATTCTCCTTATAGACTACTGCAGTACTTCCACCTTCCCGTTGAAGATTTTGTCTGATAACTATAATCCTAATATTGTGTCTGTAGGTATGTGGTCTCGCACCTCATGTCAGTATTGTGTTTCTCTCTTAGATAGTTTCAGGAATATTATTAGTGGTATGTACTGCAGCAAATCTTTTCATGGAGATGGTATAGAAGCATTGGAATAGTCTTATTCTGGATTTAGGGCCTGAACTACATTTTTCTGAAAGTTCAAAATGTCATTATTGTTCATATATGGATTTTTAGGTCCTGGCTGAGAGAATGATTAGTACCTGACTAAATATACCTAACTGCCAATTAGGACAGTCTGGGGTACTCAACACAATCAAGTTCTGTGATAATATTGAACTTAACTTGAAGTTAGAGCAGTGTCAGGTTCAATAAATATGATTGAATCAATCACTCTTTAGAATGCTAAAGGTTATAGTGAACCATGAGGGTTCTGAGGTCTTCAAGACTCCGATTGCTAACAGCTCTATATTCAAGATATCTATGATCGTAAGAATGTAAATAGAGTAATATGGTGCTTCAAAAATGCAATCAAAAGATGAGCTGAGACGGGAGTTTCAAGTCAACTGGTAGTTCATATGGTGAGTCTTAGTAACTGGAGAACTATCAACATACTGTTAGCCAGATATAAAACTATAGTATAACTGAGTGGAGTAGGCCAACTTGAAAATCTTTGTTTGACGAATCTGTGAAAGAAAGCACATATCAATAAATAGTTAGGATAAAGATTCAAAGTGTAAAACAATTTTATAATGATAAGATATCTTCTCCATTCCTTGATAATGTCTGTAAGCTTGGGAGACACTTCAATATTTATATTCCACATTTGAGTATTCACAGACTACATGTAACTATTATGCTTCTAAAGTACCACTCAGGTTTTAAAATGTAATCGTACAGTATCTTATTAGTGCAAGCACCATTTGACCCTGAGACTTCTCACACTATTTTACAGTTGCAGAATAGTATTCCTCTACTGAGAGGACTATGTCACTTGTTTTACCAAACAGATATTCTCAACTTAGTTGACTGCATAGACTATCATATTACTTCAGTCTCATTGACTATCTTTCTAGTAGTATCTTTAGTCATGAAGTGGTCCATCTCCTGCTGTACTACCTAGTGCCAACCACAAGTTCAAGCCCGATGTGCCAATGTCTTATGGGTTTTTGACTTATCGAGGTCATTCAATCTGAGCATGTTTCTTCTTGGTCAAGTTACCCATGCAGTAGGGTCCTATTACTAGAACCAACCAACCTACGGCAGATCTTCACAGAGTATAGAGGGATTCGGTATGTCCTTACTAGCTTCCACCACTATGTCATCTTCTTGAAGTATTTTACAGAAAATATCCCACCACTTTCTGTCTCTCTCTCATATATCTTGTAAATAGCATGTGGTTGAACAGGCAGTGGCAACATAAATGGTATTATGAAATGGCCTTCATTGATGTAATATCTTAGTTAATAAATGCAACTATGAAAATCTCACTAAGGATATGGGGGCCGCATAACATGGCCATAATAGCTGTCGGCTTTCTGTAAATTGAGAGTCTGTGCACAGTTACCCTACTGTGAGCTCTGTGTACTTTGTCCTATATTTATATATACCTAACAGAACTACAGATCATGTTGAGCTGGCAAGTTATGTTGAGCTAGTAGGTCTTGTCTTGAAAGTACTCAAGGTTGCGAGCAAGCAAGTAGCATGAGTTGTAGTTTAGAAGCTACAACCTAAGCATAAGTAGTCATCCACTAGGTACTAGCTGTACATGATAATCTTCAGGTGCAGATTTGACCATCTTTTAAAATGTGGAAGTTCAGAGGTAGTAAGGGAGTTTTACACAAGTCTATTGAGTCATATTTGCTGAAAATATTTGGTCTAATCACTATGAGGTTAGCGGGTTTAATTTTTCACATTAGGCACTATGTTAATTCCACCATCCTATAGAAGAATTTGTTGAATAGTTTTGATCCTAATGTAAGGTGTAAATGTTCTGGTACTTGGTGTATAATATATAGTACCAGATATCTGATGTGGTATTTATTCTTTGAAGATTTGATAAATTGCAAAATGAGTATTTTCTTTATAAGGATGTCTCATAAGTAGGACAACAAGGAATTAGGATCATCTGATTTTGGGTTCACTGGCAGGACTGTTATATCCTTCTTCCTGATGTTTATAATATACTTATAGTATATTCAGGCCTTCCAAGTCCAGGCTGAGAAGGTTGTTTCTAGTTGAATATATCATAGTAGTATTTTGTAGAGTATTGTATACTTGACTTGAATTAAGATTAGTATCTAGTCTAGTATACATGATTAAATTGATGCCATGTAGGAATGCCAGAAGGCTATATTAACCAAGTTATTTCTAAAGTCTCACAGAGATTAATTTCCAATAACACAGTATCAAGAATTTCTACAATAGTGGATACGAATATTGGAAAATGAAGTGCTTCAAATGGGTAATTGAAGTCAGAGTTGTGGGTTGATTTTTCACAGAACTTGTAGTTCATGTAGTGATCTTTAATAATATGAGAACTATCAATATGTAAAGTACGGGAACAAAAGGGATCGTCCGGCACAGCAACGACAACCCCACAACCACTATAAATTTACTATCTATGTAACAACAACTAATTAAAATGAACTGAAAATTTGAATAGACATCCATTAAATATAACAAAACTCCTATGTGAAATTGTAAAGAAAAAAAATCAATACTTTGTATACCATCCCTTTGCATCTAAAACAGCAGCCACTCTCCTAAGCATTGACTCACATAGCTTTTCCAAGAAATCTCATTCAATATCCTAGGTACAAACTATATCAAGAGCTTCTGCTAGATGTCTTCTAATAGTATCTGGACCCCCCTTAGTCTTGTGAATGTTAGGAAAGTGCTGGTGCAGCTTTTCCTTTAACATTTTCCAACAGTACTCAAAAGGATTGAGGTCTGGAGAATTGGGTGGCCATTCCATAACCTGTATATGGTTTTCTGCAAACCAAGCCATAGTATCTCTTGCAGTATGTATCCTTGCACCATCTTGCTGAAATATAGGATCTCTAACTGTGTCCTCTACCTCCTACCAGACATCAACTAAACCATCCTCCAAAACTCCAATATACACAAATCTATCCACACTCCTGTCAAAAATAGGGATCAGAGGACCCTTATTTTTACCCCAAATGCAAGCCCAGACCATCAGCCTTATTCCAGGTCCTTTTGTAACTCCTTGAATGCAGTCCTTATGCCACTTTTCCTCAGGTGTTCTGAAGACTCAAATACTCTTAGGATCTTTGGACATTTCAACCATGCATTCATCACTAAAGATGATTCCCTCAAAGTCCTCCTTTGTCCAATTCTTATACTCCTTTGCCCAGGCTAATCTCTTCATAGCATGCTCATCTTTCAGAAATGCTCTTTTCCTTGCTCTCCACTTCTTTATGTTGACTGAAGCCAATGCTCTCTTGACTGTTTTAACAGAGGCATAGGGTGCAATATTATTGCGCAATTCTGATAATGGCTGATGGTGTCCCTTCTTGGACTCTCTGGCTAGATGACGGCAGGTTCTGGTATCGATAATTTTGGGTCTTCCAGTAAATGGGAGGTTTTTTCCATCACCCCTCTTTTGATACCATTTGTAAAAACTTTTAACTGTGCTCTGGGAGCGATGTAAAAGCTGTCCAATCTCAGAAAATGCAATATTTTTCTCCCTTAGGGCAACAATTTGCTCTTTCTCAAAGTCTGTGAGGTAACCTGTCTTTTGTGAAGGCATGGTTGTTGAGGGGTGGTTGATTGAGGAGGTGGGGTTTTTTGAGGTGTTGCTTGGTAACCACTGATCAGACGATCCCTTTTGTCCTAGTACTTCACTTAGGTTAATACTGACTGTGGTATGTGTCACAATACTTGGGCGAAATCATTCATCAAAGAACCTACCTATAAAGGCTCATTTTCCTAGTTTGATATGATGAAGATTTAAAGTATAAACTATTTTATTTTGACAAGATGTCTTCTAAGTGGCTTGATAATATATATTAAGCTTAAGAATCGCTACAATATTTATATTCTATACCAGAGAGTTTGTGGACTACATTTAACTACCATGCCTCTATAGTTCCTGTATAGTTTCAATACATAAATGTCGAAAATCTTACAACTTTGAACACTGTTTGATCGTGAAACTGTTCTCACCTGTTATTAGTTTCTAAATGGTATTCCTCAACTGAGATGACTATAGTAGGTCCAAGAAGTAACGTTAGGCATATGGAAATCTGAGATAATAAAGTGCACAGACCTCATAGTAGGGTAACTGCACACAGACCCTTAGTTCACCTAAGTTAATATGCCCCTCAGGCCCCCTGATGGGGCCTGCATGTCATTAGCGAGATTTTGAAAGTTGTGTCCCATAACTAAAATATCACATAAATGAAGCCCTCATCATAATAGCATATACATCACCACCATCTTTCCGAGTGCATGCTATTCATGGGATATGCAAGGGAGGCCCTTTGACGCTGTCTGGGAAGTGGAACAGAAATGGTCTGTCAGAAGTACATTGAGATAGTAGGCTTCAAAGCTAGGCTGCCTAAACTATAGGCCAAAGGTGACCGGATGTATTTGGTAAAATACTCCTAGTAGATGGCCCAGTAGTGGGGGCTATCGAGGATATACAGAATCAACCCCTACCCTTCTGACATCAGCTGTAGGTTAGTTAGTCTGAGTAATAGGACACCTCCGCAGAGGTAGGCAGAGCAAGGGGATGTATGCTCAGATAGGAAGGCCTAGATAAGTCAAAGACCCATGAAGAGGTTGACATGTTAGGGTTGGACTTGCAATTGGTACTAGGTAGCCCAGCATGAAACTGATCACTTCATGAGCGATGAAACTACTGTAACAATAGTCAATAAGACTCAAGTAATATAATAGTCTATCCAGAGAACTAAGTTGCAGGCCACTATTTGGTATAACAAATAGCACACTCATTTTAATAGAGAAATACTATTCCGTAACCATAAAAGGATGTTAGAAGTTTCAGGGTTAAATGGTTCTCACACTTATAAGATTCTAGACATTTGCATATTAAAACCAGAGTATTACTTCATAGGCATAATAGTTAGAAGTAGTTCACGAACACTCTGATATAGGATATAAATATTGAAGTACCTCCAGACCTTTACAGATATCCGCAAGCAACGGAGAAGAGAACTTATCAATATAATCTTGTTTACACTATAATCTTTACCTTTATCAATTTTATCGAGACGACCCTTCCTCGACAGATTCTCCGAACAATGAATTTGGCCTAAGTCTCTCAGTTATACTACAGTTGGTATCTGCCTAACAGGTGATGAGCTTTTATGCTTACAGTTACATTGAAGATGTAGCAGCCCAAGCTTCAGCACAGGGAAGTTGGCAGACTATGGCGTAGTCTAGTCCACTAACAGGAGATGTTCAATCTGAGCTCAGAATACAAACTTAGCAAGTGGATCAGAGTTGGGTGCTCATAAATGCTGGGTAGTGACAGAGAGTAACTGGCACTATATTGATTCTACTTAAGTATATGTGAGTTCTCTTTTACTCAAGCAATCAATAACCTTTCGAGCAAGGAACTCATTGAGTAATCCTACAGGCCCAACAATATTAAGTTTTACTACTCTGTTTTCTTTTGTCGGCTTTTTGATTTTTTTTCATTCTACTTTTTTTCTAATTATATATTACTAGTTTATAGTACCAGAGCATGAATGTAGTATCAGGTATAGCAAAAAGAAAACCATAATTCTAAAACACCCTTCTCTTACTACGTAAAAGCCATTCATCCCAAGCCCCTCTGGTATAGAGCCAACCACACATCTTGCTCTCAGAACACCTATCACTACCTTGTAAGTGAACTCACAGTGCAGATAAAGACAAACTAAAAACTAGCAGAAAACATCTGAAAAAACCCTGTAGGAAATCTCGGCTCCAAGCTACAAAACAAAACAATTAATATTTATATGTACTATCCAAAGCAATAACTAGCTATAAAGTTGCCCCAGTGTTAATGATAATGCCTCCCTGGTAGCGGAAATTTGGTTGCAAGGTAGTTGGCAATGTTTTAGAACTAGAAGTGAGTGTGGTAGGCCAGACAGGGCATCACTTATCCCAAGCCAAAAAGTAGGCACTGTAAGGTACCAGCTGAGGCGTGGGGTCACCAGCACTAGGCTGGCAGTCAAAGAGTGGAGCAGTAAGGTGCCAGCTAGATAGTAGCAGTAAGGTGCTACTTGACAGGGGGTACTAGCCTATATGCCAGCAGGAGTAGGTAGTAAGTAGTAAGATGCAAGCTGTAGTGGAGTAGCAGTAGGATGCCAGCCAGGTTGGTAGTAGTAGGGTGCCAGCCGATCATAGCTGTCAGAAGTATAGGAAAAGGGCAAACAACTGGAGTGACAAGATAGCTATTGGTATCATGTTCATGTCATACTAGGCAGCCTCCAACAAGCCCAACTCACAGCTATCTTTTTTACCACATCCATCATGTAGTACTTGGTACTATAAGAAGTGGTATCACTCAGTGGATAGGATTCCACCATCAGGAAATAATTGTGAAAAAGGAGGGCGAAATCACCTGTCGCCTATTGAGGAATCCTGACACAACTCCTACAAGACTTCATAGAGGGGATACAAGAAACCATTGTAATTGCATACCTCAAACTGTGTTCCCAGCCATCTGTTAAGATAAAACTAAAGGATGCCAACTATCAGTGAAAATAAAATATTATGTTGTGTGGATTCTGTATGTCAGACATACAGAATACCAGAACATAAATCATGAGTTAGAATACTAAGCAGTGTAGCTACCTGTTACAGGATGCAGTAACTCAGGTACAGAGTATATAGGATGCAAGCAGATGTAGCAACCAAATGTCTGGGGGATACAGAATGCAACCAGACATGGCAACCAAATGTTAGCAATATATTCGAACATAGTGATCAAATTTTAGGGATATCTCCTGATGTCAGACTAGCACCCGAAGCCCAAGGCATCAACATAATTGCCAGGCCACAAGAGTATAACTCATGATAGTATCTTAGGTCACGTTGGGCAATTTATAAAATCTATTTACAAAAACTGTTTCTATTATGGTACAGTCGTGTCTGAAAAGTCTACGTACCCCTTATGGCAACGCCAATTTATCATACCTTCTCTTTGATTTTGAGTTTCCCATTATATATATTTGTAAAAAATAATCATAGATAAGTTGTAAGTTGATCTATATCTTTTAAAGAACATGAATATGAAATTTGTTAAGTAATAAACAAATAAATAAATGTCAATTAGAAGTGGTTAAATAAATATAGATTTTAAGAACAATTTGATGATAAAAGTAGACACTACCATTCTGGTTCTCACAACAACAGATTTAACTGATAGGTCTTGAATTTTAAATATGTTGTT
>JACCEG010000487.1:44396-55850 GCA_014065205.1 Tuber brumale
CTATTATCAACTACTAATTTCTTTAATATATATATATAAACTCTATCTATGTGTTCAATAGCTTCTAGACAATCTAGCTAGATAAAAAAAAAATATAGTTCATCCATCTTCTTAATCATTACATACAAATAAGTCCAGTAACATTTTTGTTACTAAAATGCACATTAACAAAGTAGAATGCAATACCTAAACAGGGTATTTAAAAATAGTCTTGTCAGTAAAATTAGAAGGCAGTAGTGTATTAATATCCAAAATGTATGCCAAGTATTTTTATGATTTTTTGGAGAAACACTGGCATAGATATAATAGGTCTCATTAAAAAGTAGTAAATTTAATTGGTGTGTAATGGGAAATTCATTTGATCCTCAGATCTATATTCTCAAAAAAGTAAAAACATGAAAGAAACTAGTTTTCTTGATTATAAATGAACTTAACAATTGTCGTAAATTAATAATAAAACTTTTGGATTGTATCTGTCTAGTCCTATATTTTGTCTTGTAGAAAGTTTAATATAGAAAATTGGAAAATAAGGCCACCAGCATATATAGTATAGAATCTGCTTTACAATCTCTTTGAGAGTTCTATTATATTTATCAAAATCTATTTGAATACTAAATAAAAATTGTAAAAATTAATATATATGGTGTGTTAATAAATTTAACAAATTTTTAATTAAGCATTTCTGATTTTCTCTAGAACCTCCCTATTGGCACATATCCCCCAGAATTGGGTAATAGAGGAGCAACTATGTTTCCTATTATCTATTAATTTATCGAGTTATTACATATAAATTTGAGTTGTTGACTACTTAGAATCATGGTGTAGTGTGGTTGCCATGGGGGGTACGTAGACTTTTCAGACACAACTGTACAAGTATTGTACTAAATCCAATGTACAAAAACAGCAAATGAAATACTAGTAAAAGACAACATTCATAATAGGTTATAGCTCTACAGGTATTAGCACCTGGTAAATATTCTATAGCTCTCTAAATAGCTAGCGTCAAGTATGTCTAGGTGCCAAAGTAACAGAGGCTGCATCCCAAGTGGTCTGATGAAGTCTGGTGTCAAAATAAGCACTTAGCCAAAGCCATACCCACTTGTAACTCTATAGACATCAGTGAAAAAAAGGTGCACTACGGATGAAAAGTGCCAATGTCCAAATCTAAGATATCTGCGTCTGGACGCACCCACTTTGCTTTTCTTGTCTTGTGTGTCCCACTCTTCTGATTGTGAACTGTTTTGTTCTCTCACGTCCTACACGTTTTAACACCTCATTGCAATTCTTTTGCCCTAGCCTGTACGCTCCAGGCACATTTCATTCTTAAAATTTCTACAATTCTGACCCAAGTCATAGTTTTCATCTAAGGTACTTAGATATAAATGTTGTAACTCGTACTCATCAGAAGGCAGGTACCTTTCTTACATGCTCAGTTCTATGTGAACTCAATTCATCCACTGACACTCATTATGGGACCTGTTTCTAGGTAACAAATGGGGTTATTACTTGGGATTCGGTAATTGTCCAGTGCCTCCGTGTGGACTCCAGCCATTCCACACCTATTCTCAATCCCGTCACCTTCCCTGAATAACTAAGCAAAGAATAGCTTTTCATGAAGGGCATGCTTGCCATCATGATATATGCACCATGCAATTTGCCTAATTTCAGTATCTAAAAGAATGAATAGTTGATCTAGTATTTTGAGGTACAACTTCACTATTCAGGCTGTGCTACTGCCCCCTCAACTAAAGGGAAAAAAAGTAGAGCAGGCAGTGATCCACTCTGAATTTGTTAGTTTGCAGCCCGTTAGCAGATTGTCCAGTAGTGGTCTAACAATGTAGTCTATTACCCCCTATAAATCTTTTGCCTCTCAATTCTGTCCAATTTCTTTCTACTGTACTGATGTTCTTCTATTTATTAGAACTGGTATTATTCTTATTGCCATATCTCTTGGCTAACTATACAATTTTTACAATAATTAATCAACCTAAGATCTATCAGACATGTTTCTTTTTTTTGCTTTTTTTTTATTTCTCTTTTTTTAAATCATGTATTGCTGGTTAGATACAAGAACGTGCATGCAGCGTAACCAATGGCAAAAAGAAAACCTTAATTCCAAACAAACAAACATAAGAAACCAGCAGCTCAAATCTCCAAAATGAGAAATCCGTCACAAGCACCTGAAACGGTGGCTTCTCAAATCAGTAAAGAAAACAATAAATTCTCCCCGCACATACAGCAAGAAAATTTCATCAAACATGTATATAAGTCAAAGCAGAGCAGCAGGGGATAGAGATCCCTCTCATAGAGGCGAGACTGGCCTGATCAGCAGCATCAGAGGGGGGAACCTGGTACCAGTGGTCTGGATATAGTTTGCTAGCCCGATAATGGCAGACCTTTGGTGCCATATTGATGAGGCAGGGCTGACGTCAGTAACTCCATGGAGGTAGAGCAACCTCATGTCAGCCTTAGCCAAACAGGGTAGCATAGCGTAGGAGAAAGTCTCATCATGTTCCTCACAAAATGTAAAGGTTGAGGATGCTAGGGGTTGCTCCCAAGAGTGATGCGCAGCCAGGTAGCTTTTCCCAGCCCGTATTTGGTGTATTCCGTCTGCTGTAAAGCAGTCGAGCCCCATGAAGGCATGCGGTCTTAGCATAGCTTTGTAAGGGTAGTATTGAGGAGGTAGTGCTTGGTGCAGCCAGTCGGCAAGAAGCTTCCTCCTCAGAGAAGCCTTGAGTGACTTGTATGCTGAGGAGAAGGAAGGCATTGGAGCTAGTCCGGGTTCTAGGGCTGGGTAGGATGGTGGGAAGGTCTTAACATGTTGTAGGACCGGCACCAAGAGGTGTGCCAGCGTATCGATTGAGAGGTGTCTTCTCATGAATTGTTCAGCCTTGTATTAGCCCCAGCTGAGAGGAATGTAGTTTTGAATCCACCCTCTGAGGAGATGCCAATGCATGGCCCTGTCTGGGTGGGAGGTGTATGAGGGGAAGTTTGGGGGAAGCCTGGTCAATACCTGGTTGTAGGTAGGAGAGGAGCAGGCCAACCTAAGTGCCGCCATCCTTCTGCGGTGAGGGATCAGTAGATCAAGCGGAGAGAGGCATGCCTCCACAGCGAGAATAATAGTAGGGGTCGATGTGAAGCAGTTGGTGATTCAGCGCAACACCTTGCTCTATAGGACAGACATCTTGTCCAAAGTGTCAAGCGTGGGGGAAAGGAGGTCAGCTCCGTACATTAGGATGGGGAGGATCAGGCACATTGCAAGCCTCCGGTACATGTAAGGGGGAATTCCGGTTGCAGGGGGAGTGAGCCTTCTGATAGCCAAGAAAGCTCTCGAGGCTATTGTGAGATGCGGGGTGAAGTATGTAGTAGTTTCCAAGGTTGAAGTAAACCAGTATCCCAGCCACCTCAAGTAGGAGGAGGGCGAGAACAGTGAGCCATTTAGGGCTATGGGCTGGTTAGAGACCGTGGACCTGTCTTTGGATGTCCTCCAGTGAGTTAGTTCCGTCTTGGGGATTGAGAAGGAGATCCCAATCCTTGCTGCCCTGCTCTGAAGTAAAGCAAAAACATATTAAAAATACCTAATATTCTCCCTATAAGAAGTAGTAGAAACCATAATTGGAAAATCATCAACATAGAAAAAAATCACCACTTGGGGTATGGAAATATGCAATTCAGAAACATAAATCACAAATAACAAAGGAGAGACAGGAGAGCCTTGGGGCGTGCTAACTTGGACTGGGGCAAATACTCTGGGGGCTTCTTGAAATAACAGTTGGCAAGAGCGGTCTGTGAGGAAAGATCGAACCCAAACAACTGAGTACCTTAGAGTGCCATTGGCCCTTAGCTTCGCTGTAAGAGTAGTAGAAGAAACATTGGTGAAGGCCCCATTTATGTTCAGGAACAGGGAGGAGGCTTTAGAGGAGCGGTTTTGTCTTGCCCTGACCTGATGGGTCAGGGCTGCCGAGGCATCGAAGGTTGAGAGGCCAGCGAGTGAGCCACACTGATTGGGATTTAGGAGCCCCACTTCTCGGGCTATGAGAGAGAGCCACGTAGCAACTATCCTTTCTAGTATTTTTGAAATGGTCTCAAGCAGAACTATTATGGAAAAGTATGAGGGCGTGGAGTAATCCGGCTTGCCAGGTTTTAGGAGAACGACCCCATTGGCCATTGTGAGGTTCTTTGGGTCTTGTCTGGAGGCTAGTAGGGGGGTGAGAAGGGATGTGAGCAGAGATGGGTTAGTTGCGTGAACTTTCTTCCAGACCCCATACAGTATCTGGTCAGGTCCTGGGGCTGAGGTATTTGAGGACTTGGCGAGAGCTGTTGAGATCTCTGTCAATATGAGTGGGGGGTGTTCCGGATCGAACCAGGGATAGGCTACTGTCTGTGTTGGTAGTTTTGGGGGGAAAAAATGCTTCAGTAGTGCCATGTTAATCTGTGATGGGGTTTTTGCATCCAGTAGCTCAGGAAACCTGTCTTCTTCCCTTCCCATCACGGCCTTCTTGGCTTCCCAGACTGACTGTGTTGTCACCTTAGCTAGAATCGTCTTCCAGTAAGTTGCCTGGGCTTTTTGTATCGCTTTAAAGTAGCGATTTCGATGGGACTTGAGCTCCTTCAGAGACTGTGAGATCTGAACCTATTTGTGTTCCCTTGAGGCATGGTGGTTTGCCTGCCTTAGATGTGTGATTTCCATGCTCCACCAAGACTTCGAGTGAATAGTGACCCTTTCAGACGGGGTGCACGTCTTGAGGAGGGTTTTAAGAGAAAGCATATGCCTTTTTAGCCAGTTGTCTAGGTCTAGTTCAGTTGGATTCGGGAGGGGGGGCGGAAACGTCAGTGTTTACAATTTTTCTTCAAGAACCACCCAGTCTGTTTTGTCCCAATAGAGTGTAAGAGGAGGCAATCATAGGAGAGGTGCTGTGAACTTGATTGATATGGAGAGGTGGTCCGATCTGTTTTCTGGCAGGTTGATTGACCATGACTGCAGATAACGAGTGAGGGGGGCATTGGTGAAGGCCAGTTTGATGACTCTAGGCCTGGTGTTGCTGTCACAGTGGTACCTAGTATAGGCTCCGAGAGTGTTGGGGAGTTCAAAGTCGCAGTCTCGTGCTAGTTCGAAGTAGGGATTGGATATTGAAAATTCGTTGGGGGAGATGGTCCTCAGCGGATCAGTTTGGGGATAATGTATGTTGAAATCACCTGCCACAAGTGTAGAGAAGGTACTGCGTGGGAAGCAGGTACCTGGGCTGACAGTTCTGTTGCCAGAGGAGGTGCCGACAGTAGAGTACGTGTTGTAGGCTCTGATCCTTGATTGATTGGAGTCAAATAACCCGAAGGGGGAATAAACATCAATTGCCATAAAATTAGGCCGATCAAAAAAACAGGGAAGTAGTGAAAAGACATTCAAAAAATCCAAGCAAACATATGTCACCACCTTGGAAGGGATTCCTTGTTTGAATGGCGGTGCAAATAATTTAAAGAAAGCAAAAGTAGCAAGCCTGTTGCGGTAAATCGGGAGATCTTGCAGCAGTATTATTTGTTGGGAGGGTATCAAAGATTGAAAGCTATTGAATAATAAAATAAACACATTCCAGCTTTACAAACAGTTATGTTGAACAAGAAAAAGTAACTTAAGAGAGGATAGGGGAGGTGGCCCTATGAGCGAGGTGCAGGAAGAGTCCTCCACCTTTATGCACCTGTAATGGGGTCTTTAGAGGAAAGCCCACCGGCCCATGGGGGGGGGCTAACTTGATTAGTTATAGGAGCCTTGCATAGGCTCATTGGAAGAGTGCGGGCAGTTGATTGATGTGGGGTCTCTTCCATGCTTGTGTTGGTCTGTTTTCCTTTATTTTTAGGGATGGCGGGTCTGGAATTGTTCTCGTCTGTTTCCACACCATCCACTCCATGGTGAGGGGGGAGGTCACCTTGGGCTGAAGGTTTAGGATGGGAAGGGCAGTCATTATTGGTCACAGAGTGGTTCCCGGAGCAGTTGGGGCACTTGAGGGGGGAGGCTAGGCAGCAGGCAGCAACAGCTTTGAGGTGTCCATCCTGAGGCATGTTGGGTTGGTGCATCTATGAGCAGACCGCGGGTGGGATCCGGAGCAGAGTGGGCAGACTGAGGCTCCTTCATTACACATTGGTGAGGGGTGGCCGAACTTCCTGCACTTCCTGCATTACATATAGTGGCTTTTGGAGTGGCAAATGTCCACCTTGCGAGGCTTGAAGTAGAGGTAGCTGGTCCTTCCTATCTTCACAACGTCAGCAGGCAGAACAATTACAACAATGGAAGTAGAGTTCTTGGTTGCCCTTATTTCAAGGTCTGGTTGGAGGTATTTGGCAGTAAAGATCGTCACTCCGGTCGCATTTAGGGTTGAATTTCCCAGCTCTGAGCGGAGTTCTTCCTAATCCTGTGGGAGGAAGGGGATAGGAAGGCCGTGGATGGGAAGTTGGACTTCATTAGGTGCTGGGCTGAATGGCATAAATGGATTGTCCTCAACTGGGAAGGCTTTGTTGAACGTAGCGGCAAGGGCCTCGTAGTAGGGGGAGTAGGTGGTGGCTGGAGTTTGTAGCGAGTGGGATGTAAGTGTGAGGGCACCCCAGGCATTAACTGAGGCGCTGATGTATAGCGGGTGGGGACAGTTCACCTATTTGAAAACTTGGGCAGCTATGTTGGGGGCTGTAGTAGCTATCCGAAGGGCGTCTTGGTGAGGAAGTGGGGTCTTCCTGGGTGAAAAGAACCTTCTGTCAGCAGCTGGCAGGGGGGGTGGCCCTCAAACTAAGGGGCCCATGTCCATGGATACTGCGACTTGGCCGGTCGAGGCCTGGTCTTCACTCTTCGACCTCTTGGACTTCCTTCCTCCAGTTTGTCCTTGTGGGGCAGCAGCCTGGGCGTATGTTGATGGTTTAGGTTTGGCTTGGCTGAGAGCCTTGTTGAGCGCTAGCTCCAAGTGGCCCGGAGTTAAGATGTATGTACTGTATTTCCCTTCTCGGAAGGCCTGGGCCTCCTAGGAGCAAGGGCTTTTGACCGCGTAGGCATTTGGGTCGCCGTACTATGGTGGAGGCCGTTTAGACACAGCACCAAGGGGGACGCCTCAGGCAATGCAATGGGGGACGCCTTGCAAAAATTAGGGTAGGACAACAGTGTAATGTATATAGGGTTAGTTAATAATTTGATTGAGGAATGACATAATAAATGAGTAAAATTATGGTTCCTCAGGAAAATCACCAGCGATGCTTTGTTCAGCAAATACACAACAGATATTCTCATGCTGAAAAGTTCTCCAAGTCAACTTATTGAATTCTGACCTTACTGCAATCTCAGTTTACCAAATACCATCACCCAATCCACAGGCCCCAGAGCCCCGGCCAGTTAATTCTGCAACTTTGCGCAGCCGTGCATACAGGGCCAGGATCCGTTTGGCAAATGCAATTGCTCGGGAATCTTCAAATACTAGTGCACCAGCAGAGCCTGATATACCATCTGGGACTAATTCAGCAGCTGCAGGATCTATGATTCAAGAGCCCCCAGTTACACCACCCAGTACCCGGCGCTCACGGAAGTGGCGACAGTAGAGGCGTCTCTCCACTCCTGTTCCCCCAATTTCCAATAATTCTAATCTCTCTTCAGTGCTTTATCTTATATCAGCCACTAGTCCTATGCCGGTAGCAGAAAATGCAAATGGGCAAGAGGTACAACCAATGGTTCAAGAAAAACTAGTTACACCTCAGAGTACGCTGCGCTCACATGTGTGGCGATAACGAAAGCGCTGTTTGAGCAGTGCTCTATTAGCGCCCTTGTCAGAGCCTGCCCGTGAAGGTATATAGTATAAATAGAAATTGCAGCTCATATATTATTTGAACAATTACTAATAGATATAATCTAGACCCAACAAGGCCTCCTCTCCGTGGAGAATTACATGTCAACTATTCAGCTTTAGAAGAAGCTAAAGAACACTGGCCAAGGCGGCTTGGAAAAGTAAACACACCATGTTCTATTCGTCTTGATATCCTGAATTGTGGTATTAAGGATATCAAGAGAACTATTTATCCACGAACAAAAGCAAAAGCCATTACGGGCCAAATGTTGGCAAAGTATATTGATGTTTTGAACTTCATGAAAGTACAGGCTCTGCAGGAGCGCAATTGGCTAATAAGGCCAGAGTTTATTCTTTTTAAAACTCGTAAAGAGCTAGCCAAGCAAGTGACTGATGGAGAAGGAGCTGGAACATGGACTATTCGCCAAATCATGAGAAATGAGGTATTATGGATCAAGGAACGAGTAATAGAGTCCTGCAAAAAGGGAAGACATATAAAGATTACTTGTATGATGGAAGATGAGAGCACTATGTTGGCAGTATGTGAATATATATCTCTAGTGAGAGAAGGTAAGTTAATCATTAATGATTGTGATATATAGTACAGTTACTTATTTCTAATTTGAGTTATGTATAGGAATCACATCACATGGAATTGCCCAAGCTATTACAACTTACTGGGCAGAAGCTAATGATGCTATGATGCCTCCTAGCAGAGGGAGAATAGTCCGTGATCTACAACGTCAGCTGAGTAGGAGAACTGGCTGCAGATGGCTTGCAAAGCTGGGCTTCAAGTGGAAAGAGGTAAGAAAAGGGGTTTACAATGATGGCCATGAACGAGATGATGTTAAAGACTATCGTGATAAGATATTTCTTCCTTATCTTAAAAGTCTTGAGGCTTCTTTGATGAAATGGGATGAATCATTGAATCCTTTGCCTTCAACAGAGGTATTATCTGGAGATCTGGAAGCAATAATTATGGTTACACAAGATGAATGTACCTTCAACTCCAATGATGGAAGACACTTTATATGGGTACATGAGGATCATCAACCACTAAGAAAGAAGGGACGAGGACAGGGGCTTCATGTCTCTGATTTTCTTACACATATTGGAAGACTGGAAGATGGGTCAGCTTGTGAGATACTCAAGTGTAAAGGAGATATTTGGTGGGATGGAGAAACGCTTCTGGATCAAGTAATTAACAAAGCGATTCCTGCCTTCGAGGCCCAGTTTCCTGGATGCAAAGCATTATTCCTCTTCGATAATGCCAAGAACTACTGCAAATATGCTGATGATGCTTTACGAGTATCAAAAATGAACCTAGCAGATGGTGGCAAAAATGCAAAACCTATGCGGACAACATATGTAGTTGATGGATCACAACCAGCTGGAGGATATTATCAGTCAATGATATACGATGATAGAACACCAAAAGGATTACGAACAGTTCTCCAAGAAAGAGGACTTTGGCCCATAAATGGAACTCGCTTTCTTACACAATGCAGCACTAAAACTCCTACTGGAAACTGGACCCTAAATCCCAAATGCCTCCGAGGTGGAACTTGCTGTGCCAGAGCACTGCTTGCATTGCAGCCAGACTTTAAGGCACAGAAAGGAGAAATTGAGGAAGCTATTGAGAGGGCTGGACATTTGGTATTGTTTTACCCAGCCTTTCACTGCGAGATTAACTTCATCGAATACTTTTGGGAGGCAGCCAAGCAATATACACGTCAGAATTGTGGCTATGATTTTCCCTCCCTTCAGAGATTAGTTCCTGAAGCTCTTGCACAGGTACCAGATATCCTTATTTGGAAATATTATAGCAGAACACAGCATATTATAAATGCCTATAGTACTGGTGAGGTATACGGTTCAGAAAGCTATAGAAATCTTGTATCTATAAGATATAAATCTCATAGATGTGTGAATATAGTCTAGAATTATTATCATTCAATTTGTATATCTTTTAATATATGTTTAGTATCAATTTATATTTAAATTTCTTTTAGCTATTCAATGTAATTTCAATGCTAATATATAATAAAAGATACAATATTATTTAAATTTTACATAAAAATGAGCAATATTATAATATTGTAATAATGAGCAGAAATATACCTATACTGAATACCCTAGTAATTTAAACCTACACCCATTAATATTCAGCTAGATTTAATGCCAAGGCGTCCCCGGTTGCATCACCTGAGGCGTCCCCCTTGGTGCTGTGACTAGACGGCCTCCACCATATTATCCCCTGGATGGTCGCGACCGCTTGTAAAAATTCTCTCATGCATTAGCGCTTAGAGCTAAGGATAATATGGCTAGCATGCACATGATTGAAGGAATTCAATATTTACCATGATAGAGCAGTGGAGCTATCATACATCTTGATTTACCTCCTGGCCTGAGTCCCATTTACCATTTCATGCCATTGAATAAAACAAGAACTCATAACTCCAGGGCCACATAGTGCAATCGGTGGCGAACATACCCCACACTGATACAGAGTCAATTTTGGTCTTCGACGCCCTCCTCTTTGCCCTGTCCGGAAAGCATACCGGCATACCGCACACTCCCACCGCTTCTGACCAGGAATCTGAATAAGGTTGTGGTTCTTGGACTGTGAATGGGCTGTAGTAGTGGTTATAGTAGTGGTGGTAGTAGAACAACCAGCATGGCAATAGCTAGTACTAGTAGTTTCCACCTTGGTCCAAGGTTGGCGGATATTACTATGCCGAGTAAAGAAAATTTGGGATGACTTGGGCCTGTAATATCGCATAGCTCAGTATCTTGGCTGTGTACAGTTAGGAGGAATTTGGTTGACACTAATAGCACCATGACTGGTGTTACCATTTAAAGAATTGCTATTAGAATATGATATGGCAGCCGTACTTCTAGGAGCGAGTTGCCGGGATAGAGTATGTCGGAAGAGCTCTGCTGAATAGGCTAGGGCAAGGGGATGAGAGAGAAGCTGGGATTTTAATATCGTAGAGGAATCAAGAAGTTGATTTAGTTTCTGATTTTGGACCATCAGGAATAGGATATAGGCAATAGTGATAGAGATATCGATAAAGAAGTAGAGAAATGCTAGCCAATTTCGTCTAGCTCGCTGGTGGGTTATATAACTTGCACAGTGTTGGTCTGCAAGATCTACTCCATTCATATGGTGGTTATAGTCGTCCCTGAAGGTTGGAATATAGCAAGGCATTCACTCCTGTTCTCCAAAGGCTCTTTGTACCATGGTTGCATTAGAGCTTGTAGTGCAAGGCTTATGGCGTGTGGTAAGAGTAACCTCATTCCATGGGTACACAGTAGATGTTAGGCGGACGCCAAACTCAAGTATATAACTGAGGGACGTAGGCCAAAATCTTTGTTCGGAGAATCTGTCGAGGAAGGCTCGTCTCGATAAAGTAAGGTAAAGTAAAGATTTCTGAGTAAAACAATTTTATATTGATAAGATCTCTTCTCCGTTGCTTGATGATGTCTGTAAAGCTCGGGAGGCACTTCGATATTTATATCCCGCGTCTGAGTGTTCGCGGACTACTTCTAACTACTATGCCTCCGAAGTACCACTCTGGTTTTAATACGCAAACGTCCAGAATCTTATAAGTGCGAACACCGTTTGACCCTGAAACTTATC
>JACCEG010000487.1:57139-88816 GCA_014065205.1 Tuber brumale
TTATCCACGAACAAAAGCAAAAGCCATTACGGGCCAAATGTTGGCAAAGTATATTGATATTTTGAACTTCATGAAAGTACAGGCTCTGCAGGAGCGCAATTGGCTAATAAGGCCAGAGTTTATTATTTTTAAAACTTGTAAAGAGCAGGCCAAGCAAGTGGCGGATGGAGAAAAAGCTGGAACATGGACTATTCGCCAAATCATGAGAAATAAGGTGTTATGGATCAAGGAACGAGTAATAGAGTGCTGCAAAGAGGGAAGACACATAAAGATTACTTGTATGCTGGGAGATGAGAGCACTATGTTGGCAGTATGTGAATATATATCTCTAGTGAAAGAAGGTAAGTTACTCATTAATGATTGTGATATATAGTACAGTTACTTATTACTAATTTGAGTTATGTATGGGAATCACATCACATGGAATTGCCCAAGCTATTACAACTTACGGGACAGAAGATAATGATGCTGTGACGCCACCTAGCAGAGGGAGAATAGTCCGTGATCTACAACGTCAGCTGAGTCGGAGAACTGGCTGCAGATGGCTTGCAAAGCTGGACTTCAAGTGGAAAGAGGTAGGAAAAGAGATTTACAATGATGGCCATGAACGAGATGATGTTAAAGACAATCGTGATAAGATATTTCTTCCTTATCTTAAAAGTCTTGAGGCTTCTTTGATGAAATGGGATGAATCATTGAATTCTTTGCCTTCACCAGAGGTATTATCTGGAGATCAGGGAGCAATAATTATAGTTACACAAGATGAATGTACCCTCAACTCCAATGATAGAAGACACTTTATATGGGTACATGAGGATCATCAACCACTAAGAAAGAAGGGATGAGGGCAGGGGCTTCATGTCTCTGATTTTCTTACACCTATTGGAAGACTGAGAGATGGGTCAGCTTGTGAGATACTCAAGTGTGGAGGAGATATTTGGTGGGATGGAGAAAAGCTTCTGGATCAAGTAATTAACAAAGCAATTCCTGACTTTGAGGCCCAGTTTCCTGCATGCAAACCATTATGCCTGTTCGACAATACCAAGAACCACTGCAAATATGCAGATGATGCTTTACGAGTATCAAAAATGAACCTAGCAGATGGTGGCAAAAGTGCAAAACCTATGCGAACAACATATGTAGCTGATGGATCACACCCAGCTGGAGGATATTATCAGACAATGATATACGATCATAGAACATCAAAAGGATTACGAACAGTTCTCCAAGAACGAGGACTTTGGCCTGTAAATGGAACTCGCTTTCTTACACAATGCAGCCCTAAAAGTCCTACTCGAAACTGGACCCTAAATCCCAAATGCCTCCGAAGTAGTACTTGCTGTACCAGAGTACTGCTTGCATTGCAGCCAGACTTTAAGGCACAGAAAGGAGAAATTGAAGAAGCTATTGAGAGGGCTGGATATTTGGTATTGTCTTACCCAGCCTTACGCTGCGAGATTAACTTCATCGAATACTTTTGGGGGGCAGCCAAGCAATATAGATGTCAGAATTGTGGCTATGATTTTCCTTCCCTTCAGAGATTAGTTCCTGAAGCTCTTGCACACGTACCAGATACCCTTATTTGGAAATATTATAGCAGAACACAGCGTATTATAAATGCCTATAGTACTGGTGAGGTATACGGTTCAGAGAGCTATAGAAATCTTGTATCTACAAGATATAAATCTCATAGACGTGTGAATATAGTCTAGAATTATTATCATTCAATTTGTATATCTTTTAATATATGTTTAGTATCAATTTATATTTAAATTTCTTTTAGCTATTCAATGTAATTTCAATGCTAATATATAATAAAAGATATAATATTATTTAAATTTTACATAAAAATGAGCAATATTATAATATTATAATAATGAGCGGAAATATACCTATACTGAATACCCTAGTAATTTAAACCTACACCCATCAATATTCAGCTAGATTTAATGCCAAGGGGTCCCCCGTTGCATCACCTGAGGCGCCCCCCTTGGTGCTGTGACTAGACGGCCTCCACCATACTTCTCGGTAGTGGTATTGTAGTAGCGGATATTGGGGTCAAAGTCGTCAGTAGGACTAGCTATGGGGTTGGTTTGGGCCAGGGGGTTTTTCGCTAGTGGCTTGGTTTGTTTCCCAGTTTGTGGCAGATTGGGTTGCGTAGCAGGCTTTGCCGAGAAGGAGGCTACCACTCAGGATGAGAAGTCAGCCACTGTGGCTTAGATTGAGGCTGGGGCAGGGCCCATGTTGCCTTGAGTTTGGTTTGGGGAGGTGACAAGTCTGCTCTCAATGCAGCCAATTCTGGCCTGAAGGGCTGCTATCTCTTCAAGTACAGTACTTGCAAGGGGAAGGAGCGATGCCTCACCCACCGATAGATTCCTGAGATCAGCATCCCAGAGTCAGGGGAAAACATCCCTGTTGGTAGCCAGGTTAGAGGTGGTATAGTTGTACATTTCCCTGAGTAAGGGTAGGTTAGGATCGAGGTGGCTCACAGTGGAGGACCAGGATGATTCTGAGGGGGAGAGGAGTAAATTGGAGCAGCCGGTACAAGTACAGGGGCAGTAGGGACATGAGCAGTTCTCCCTGCATAGGGGTGCAGGCGGTCAGAGGCTCGGGATTCTGGGCGAGAGGCCCTTACAGTGTTGTGAGTTATAGCTAGGCTGTGACTAGGGTGGGTGGTTGGGTAGCTTATAGAATGAAGCCTAAACAAGAGGCAAAAATTGGGGTGTCGAGCTAGTTGTCACCCAAAAACCTGGAGTTTATGGATGACCGAAAGGGGTAATTTTTCAAGCAAGCGGTGAATAGAGGGTGCGGAGCGTGGATCTATCAGGAGTGTTTTTTGCTTTTTTTTGCTTTTTTTTAAATCATTCTCATTTAGTGTTAAGGAACAAGGTCACCTCTGCACCAGCTATGTAGACCTAAACCTCCTCCCCTGCCCCGGCTCAGAAAGGCTGAAGAAAAACTGTCATACCAAAAGGCAACTCGGTGTAAAAAACTCCTCCAAACCACAACCGCTACAGTGTATATGAACCCAACACCTCCACCGACGCGCGACGTAAGAGAAATCCCAAAACCCCAACAGTAAACCAACCAAAACAATGGAAAGAAACTCCAAACTAATGAAAACCAATAAACCGAACCCAAGGAACACCATGTGGCCCAAGCTAGTCAGATATACTGAGTTCCCTATGATAGAACCGGCCCTGAGCACTGAAGCAGGTAATTGTACCCTATGCCTAATAGGCCTAGCAACTGAGATAAGGGGAACAAAAGTAGGAGAAACCCAACCGAAGCGAAAGGAAAGTGTGTGGCGGGGCCTAAGAACCCCCAGAGGTCTGCCAGGAAACCAGGCCTGGTGGGGAGGCTGGCAAGCGAGGTACCAACCAGGAAGAAGTGGTAGTAAGGTACCAGCTGGGGGGGGTGGTACTGGTCTGAGACCAGCAGGAAGTGTAGAAGGCAGTAAGGTGCCAGCTAAGGTGGGGGGCAGCAGTAGGGTGCCATCCTGGGGTAGCAATAGGGTGCCAGCCAATCACACTGAGAAAGTGTGGAGGAGGGGTAGACCCAAGTGTCAAAGCAACTATCAGAATCGTGTTCGTGTCTTGCTAGTCGACCTCCAGCAAGCCCCAGACAAAGCCAGCAGTTTTACCACCTCTCTCCTGTAGTCCCTTGTTCTGCGAGAGATAGTGTCACTATAGTGGATGGGATACCACCTGCTGAAGGGATGAGTGAGGAAGGAGGATGGCATAACTGACCATAGCCTGTTGTGGAGACCCGACACAACTCCCCAGTTTCTTGAGGGGAGGGATACAGGAATCCATCGTAAACGCATACAGCAAATCATAGTCCCAGCAGTCTGTTGTGATGAAAAGAGGGAAACCCGACCGTGCTAATGCTAAGTGAGGCCTAGCAAAAGAAGGGTAAGTGAGGTACCCAGCATCGTGAGATCCTGGAAGAAGAGGATGGGGTATCACTGGAGGGTAAACCTCAAAGTGAGAGGGCAGTAAAAATGGACCCGAAGTCCAGAAGGATGGATAGTGATAGCCTACACCCCCTCGAGGGGAGGGTGCAGACCCAAAGGTGGTGATAGTTTAGTGTGGTGTTGAGCTTATCCCAATTAGGAAAAAAATTTAAATCTCTGCAGGTATAGTGGAGACTGAGAATGGATCTATCAGGAGTGTATTTATTGATATTTTATTTGTATATCGAACTCAGTGTATATAGAATAATTCAATATATTTCATTAAAGGTATTCAGATCAATCTTGTGATTAACTATCAATTGTATCTCTTTAACAGGAATCACATGAACCTTGCCAGTCACAGTTCCTATGTTAACTATCCGCATATGCCGACAAGCAGACCCTGCCCGGACTTCTATATGTCTCCTGCCAATTTGAAATTTCCGTTCATTGGATTGAGCAATTGAACCAATACCAGCCAACTGACACCTCCGGCCTCACTCTGGATATTTCTTATCTTTCAAAGTCCCAATAATGGCGCCACTGACCTCCCATGCAAATCCCCACCAGTGTCCACTCTCCCAACCTGAATTCATACCCCAACGCTTTTGGAGGAAGCATTCAGGACATTCTTTACTCCAGTACAGTGGGCCCAATGAATCTGAAACATATCTGGCTCTTAAAAGTCTAAAGGTGAAATATCGAGTCGGGTAAAGCACTCTACTGCAAGCAATCCCAGTTTTGTGGAGTCTGCAGGTGGCTGCCCTTGATCCATTACTGTCTGCTAGATATAACGCAGCATCTCCTCACCATATCAGCATACTAGATTTCGAGGACAGTGCAAAGTTCAACTATTAGATTTATATCCTTTCACCAGCGTCTGAAAACCCGCCCAGGTACATTGTACCCTGATGAAGTGTATTGCATCAACGTAGCATTCCCCATCCTGATCACATTATCAGTCTTTAAATGTGCCTCCAGTATCAGCAGCCTCATCCCCAGGGCATGCTGATGGCCATATTGTGACAAGATCTGTCAGTGCACAGTTTTACTTTTATTTGACCTCCAATTGCCTACTTTAACCTGTACCGTATATGCCAGCTTACAAATATCAGCAGAATACAGCGAAATAGAGCCAAAATATGGGACGTGGAACTTGAAATGAGTCGTGTAGTACATCTTGATGAAGTTGAAGTAGTTCTCCCGCAGCATTAAATC
This sequence comes from Tuber brumale, assembly GCA_014065205.1. Lineage (NCBI taxonomy): Eukaryota > Fungi > Ascomycota > Pezizomycetes > Pezizales > Tuberaceae > Tuber > Tuber brumale. The sequence goes on from JACCEG010000487.1 coordinate 62,313, forward strand.
CGCCCTCTGATCAATTCTTTGGAAACCCTCTGCGGTCACAAGCCAATGCCTTTTAGCAGCGGAAATACTGCAGGCTTTCTTGGCATGCTGATTTTGCATCTGTTTTCTAAGTTCCTGATCCCGCCAGTTTGTCCAAGCACAGGTTGCCTTTCAGGTCTGGTACTCTGGAAATATGTCTTTTGTCCAGTAAAATGTCTGAAGATACATTTCCATATAGGAGAGTGTCTTCAACCTTTGACTACAATACAGGGTTATCAGACTAAAATCAATCAGTACACTGACACATTTCATAGTGCGTCTGAATGGGAGTTACTGAGAACTGTCAGGATTATGTAGTGCAGATGCCAGTACCGCCAAAATACATCGGCCCAGGTTAAGCAACTCTTTCCTCTGCCATTGTGTGACTTCACGACAGGCTTTATTCGGTATGCTAAATTCAGGATATCGGTAGATCGCTGTCCAGGCATTGTCAAAAGCCTGCTTCTGCTTGTACTTTTTCCAGAACCCTTTTACCCATTCTATCATATGTTTAAATAGACCAAGGTAGATTTTATGTAAAAGGTCCAGCTTGTTGAGGTCCACAGGGTCTACATGGTGGAGTCCTGTGAATTCGTTACACACTATTTTCACCCCAATCTGCTGAAAGTATTCTGTCATGCTGGTCCTTGCTATATCTTCCTACTCCAACACTGTTTTCATATACCAGGTATAGTCACGGATCTGATATGTACCCCCTTGATCCCCACCAAGTTCCTCACTCAGAACCTCACACTTTGGGCATGACTTGTAAGTTAATGCATGCAAGGCTGCATGCTTGGCATGATCCGTGATCCAGGCCTATAAAATGGGAAACCAGAGGCACATTTTGCAATCAGAATAGTCCATTATCGTGCCTTCTTGTATAACCTACTGCAGTAGTGCAAATATGAGAACAAAGGTAGTCCTTAGAACATCGACATTTGTCGGCCGCTGTGATTCGTCACCATGGACTGATTCTCGAGTAAATCTTGGCCGCACCGGTAGCAATACAAGAAGTAGGATCGGTATCTTAGCTCGGCAGTTTCTGGTCCACACATCGATATTGCTGATTCTGATATATACTACCCTGGCATTTTTATCACCAGAGAAATTGGTAAGGTAGGTTTGGTCTGACAATCCGATAATCGGTACTAGGATTGATCTAGCTGGCAACGTCACCTGCCAGTAAATAGAATAGACTGTTAGCACTAGATTCTAACTACTGGCACATTTGCTGGCTGATATCGTACCTGAGTTTCCCACCACCAGTCCGCTGCATGCATCTCAAAATACAATCCAACTCCAGCTGAATCGTATTCCCAAATCGGTACATACATCCTATCAGGTCTATATGCAACCTGGTAGATCAGATAGGGGACGCAGTTGCTGACAGTCCTATAATAGAAAGTCGTTGCACCCCTCCCATCCTGCATGGTTGCTTTTGTCCAAGTGAGATACTGACCAAATGTGTCACAAATTTTGCAATATTTTTGCAAGGAAAATGCGGATGGAAATAATCTGGCATCCTTCCCACGCAAGTCTTTTGTGAAGTAATCATTTATCAGTCCCTTGGCCACCTTGCTCAGGACAAACCAGCTAGCTAAATTGAAGTCCCTTTCGAATGAAAAAGGGCTCCATGGGTTATCCATTGTGACCTAACTGTGCTGCTCTTATCTAACAACATCACCGATTGCCCTGCCATGGCTGAGAATAGTTAGCTGCCTTGATAGTGTTCCATGGGCCGGCAGCTGGAAAATATCCTCTATGTCTGAGTCGTACTCTATATAAGTACGGGCTGATTCGCTCACAGAATCCCAATCTGTGATCACTGGCATAGGATCGGACTCGTAGTCTGAATTGCTTTTATCACTGATTGGTCCACATGTGATACTGCCTCCGAAAGCTGTCCGGCTGGGTAATGTCTCATCTGTAGTCATGCGGAGAGATAGCATGATGTCATGATGTATTGTTTGGAGGTGCCTTTTGTACGCAGTAGCCTGTTGCTAGTATTACCTGCAATTGGACACTTTGTAGTGTTTGAGGTTATCATGCTTGTAGGTAGTATTTCGGTTCCAAGGGGGCTGTCAGGGTATGCATAAGCAGAGCCAGTACGCAAAAACTCTACGCAAGTACCCCCACTCAAGTTGTAAGCCTGATTTCCTCGAGACCTGAATTAGAATGCACCTTTCAAGCTTCTTTAATAGAGCGGCTAACAAATCTCCTGGTTTGAGTTGTCTACGCAGCAGTTTTGACCTCACAAGGTAATTGTTAGGTTTCAAGTTTCCTAGTATTTCTCAGTCTCCTGGTGTATGGCATCGCATGGTTTCTGGCAAGTGAGATGCAACTTATTTGCAGCTTGAAAGTTTATGATACCCGTAATTGCCTGACATTTGTAAACACGACTTCTAATGCATGCCATCACAACCTTGAGAATCTGGTAGATTTTTTGCCCCTATGTAATAGCAGTTGTGTTTATAAATGTCAGCCAATTTTGAGTACTAGTATTTTTATAATCTTTGCATAGTGTGGGACTTGGCAAATGGCATGTGGTTCATTTGCAACTCAAAGTTGATTTTATGCTCACATAATCCACTTATTGAAAGTTTTTCTTTTTTCCTGATATTAATATTTGTACCATGTACAAGTCGTTTAGAAGACTAAAAACACTCGCAAGCAGCCTTTGTAAGCCAAAAATTGCCCGTCTGCTGCGATCCAAGTCGTTTGCAACCGTAGTTCTTTTAAAAAAAATATTTTGATACTTTAAGTCTGAAGCTCGTGATGGTATTGGGCTTGGCATGAGTCTTTGCAGATGGGAAGTAGTGCTCTCACAGCCTAAAAGTTTATTGAGTGCTTACTTAATCATCTCATGCACTGATTGATTTTCAAGGTATCAATATTTTTACATAGTACAAGTCATTTTCAAGATAAAAACACCCCCAAAAAACCTCTATAAGCCCTGACTTCAGACCATTCTCTGACCCCTCTCCTGACTGTTCCGACCATACAAATGCCACTTTTCAACAACCTCACCATACCTCTTATCGTGTTTCTGCTGAAGTGACATCTGCAGTCTTGCAAGGTCACTCACTTGCCCTCGGTATATTCTCTAAATAATTCTTTTCTGTCCCCTTCACAATTGTTTTTATTTGTATAGAATTCTGTTCGGCCATGGCTAATGCAATCTCCCCATGGAGAGACTTTGTCATAAAAAGGTTCACTCCTTCCTCCCACCCTCACAACCCTTGTGACTCTCCTTTCCTCATGTCATCCTACCAACCACACCTACTCCACTCTTGTCTCCAGTATGTTCCCCAGACAATTCCGTTCTTCTTCCTTCAAAATTGTTTTCTTGTATCAAATTATGCCTGCTTCAAAGCTAATCCAGTTTTCTAGTAGACAATCTTCGCCTTAAAAAAGGTTCACCGCCTCCCTCCAACCCTCGTGATACTCAAGACCTTACCTCGCTCAAGTCACTCCACCAACTACATGTACTCCACTCCACCCTGCAGTATTTTCTCCAATCAATTCTCTTCTTTTCCCTTCAAGATTGTTTCCTTGTATTAAGTTTTGTCTACTCCAAGCTAACGCAATTTTCTAGTAGACAAACCTGATTTTAAAATAAAGGTTCCACCTCACCCCCGATCCTCCCAACCCCTCCACTTACCCAATCAACAATCACAATGCCATGACGAATAGCAGGCCTCATTGGTCTCAGAATCCAGGCCAGAAAAATGATAGTGACATCTGGTAGTGTAAACATATCTGCAGCTTCACAAACCCGGACACCTTTAGCTCAGAGTACTGTGCCCGGCGGCATGCTGCCAAATGCCAGATGGAGTGCAAGGAGATCCAGAACTTTCAGCACTGGAGTGCAATGGGATCCTGAGCTTTCGGCACTGGGGCAGAAGGGGATCCAGAGCTTTTAGCACTGAATCATGGTACAATGGTGAAGCCTAGAGGCATATGCGCTCACTGTTGACCCAATCGCGAGCAACAGTCATGCACAATACTGCAAGAAGGACATAGGGAGGGGCAGACATTTTATGGATTGTCTGGATTACTTGCTCAAGGGCATTGCGAAAAAACATGCGCAAATAGTGAGAGTGATATCGCAGGCTATCCCTCCTCCCAGTCCTATTCCCTCTACTGTTGTGGCCAATAATAACCACAAGTTTCCTAAAATTATCCACAGCAAGCTTATGTACCATATATGCTAATATCAATCTTACAGGTTTGGCTGGCCCATGCGCCGTCCGCTTCTTACTCGATGTCCCTTCAGACGTTGGGCCTAGTAAAGTACTGGCTCCCTGGCTGAACAATGTCTAGTAGAAGACTCACGGAGTGGCCTAATGGCCCACTCTGACCGAACCTAGCGTAGAGCACCAGCTTGGAGTGATCAACCAAATAAAAATGGGTAGAGTCGCATTTCGCCATCTTTTGAGCACGACCAGGCATCACACACCTTTGCTCCTTAATAATCCCATGGGGCCATTACCAATCTCGCAGATAATCTTGATTTGGTCAAGCCAGCATGTCCCCATCTACGTGGCTTTGCATCTGGTGAACAAACTAGTGGACCTTCTGTTCGGCTATCATCTTGATAGCGATGATGATGCTAGAACCCCTGCCTTACCAGGTCAAAGATATCACACCGAAAATAATCGCGATGAGAAGGTGGTAGAGGAGGACATGGCAGAGGAAGACAAGGCAGAGGCGCAGGAAGAAGAGAAGGAGGAGGAAAAACAGTAGGAGGAGTAGGAGGTGTTGAAGGAGGTTGGTAGCAGGCATAAGTAATCTGTGGCTGGGCAGTTAGGGGGAGGTCGAGGTCAAGGTGGGGGCAAGATTGGGTTTTGTTTCTTTTTTGCTTGATATTACTTTCTGTTTATTACTTTTGGAGTTTTGTGAATTGTTTTTCTGTGCTATTTTCGCTTGGGATCATCCTCGCTATCTTTTCCTGTCATAGAATTTTATTCTATATTCTATTAGTTTAGCTTTAACTTTAGCTATATACTATACCCTTTAAGATTAGTATTTCAGAATCTTACTGCAACCTTTAGCCATGTTTGTTATAGTCCACTCACCAGTTTACAGGAACTAGATTAGTCCACTGATTTTAAGTTCAATCTCCAGAAGTGATAGATTATCCGAGTACCATCTCTCTTTATACTTTGTAACCATTCCCGTGATAACATGCTACTGTGTTTTGCATTCAAAATATACACGAGCACTTGATCAGAAATCAAGTAACATCCTGTGCACACGTGCCCATTTAAACATGCATTTATACCTATTCTGTCAGCTAAATATTTTATTCATTATACTTTCTTTGTTATTAACCTTTATACATTCCCCAATACTTAGGCTATCTATATTTCCCAAACTACTCAATCAAATGGTTTATCTATTTACCTTGTCACAATGCCACAACAGCCATGACTTAGCACTAATAGATAGTGTCTGTTGTACTAACTTGGGCAAAAGCCGAATGAGGTCCGCAGTGAACATGTCCGAAAATCCAGATCCAAGGAGACATCAGCTGCAATACCCTCAACTTTGCCTTCTCTTAGTTCCATTAGGTCTGCAAGTCTGAGAATCTCAGAATCCCGACTTTAAATGCCACAGCCTAATCACCAGCATGCCGGAGATGAGAGTCCCAATGCAGCAGATGATAGTATGGACTCGCATGATAGGGAATACGAGGATAACATTAGTCAGGGCAGAGATAGCAAGGAGGCGGACTTGATAGTACTCAAGGATGGCGAGGAACCAGCAGTGGACCCCAGGGTGCAGAGACCGATAAATTGTCTAGAGTTAAAATCTGAATGATGAATGATGACAATTCCTGTTACCCTAACTCCAAGACTGCAGGGGATTAGTTTACATAGACAGAAAATACCAGGACTACTGCGAGTTAGCCAAAATTATTTAACATCTGTACCACCCTCTGGATTGGACTCCAGACTGCATATACCTATAATACCAGCCATCACACCAAGTTACACATGACTAAGAACCCCAGAATTTAACAGCACAGTCCTAGTGGTCACCAGCAACCAATGAAATACTGCTGTTAGGATTGAGCTCACCATTCAGATCAAAGCCTGTGAATTAATATGGGATTGGACACTTTTCAAGAATCTGTTTCCAGACCCCATTACCCTGACCGAAATGGTTCATATATCTTCAAACGATACCCAGCACTAGTTTGAGTTTTCCTACTTCACAGATGCTACCGTGGACTCTAATGATCAGGTAGGTTTTCTTTAATCTATAGTCTACTTCTTATTCGCGTGACTAAATATAATGGCTGCTGACTACTAATTGTCCTGATCCAAGCTAAGTACAGTGCGTGCAGATGCCAGTATCTCCATTGTACAAGCAAGGCTATAACAAAACTCTGTAAGCTTAATACGGAGAATCCTATAGCCTGTACACAATATATAGATTACTTACTTGAAGATGACCAGTTTTATTGCGCCCCTAATGTGTATGATGTCTGCTTGTAGCTCTTCACTGCAATTATTTCAAACTGCAGTAAGACTGAATCTGTCTAACAACACCAGCAGGCACACTTTCTTAAATTCCTAGCCGCATATATTCCAGGTGTCATATATTCCTAATTTTATTCGGGCAAGAAATGGAGAGGCATAATAGATGATGGATTCTCAGGAAAGATTAACAGCACATTTCTGTATCTGACTACAGCCATATTCTGTCATTCTCTCTGGTGTTGGCAGACTGGGAACTATGTTGATGAACTATTTTTGACATATTCCAGTTCTCAAGGTAGAAATAAAAAATATCCGCTAGAATCCAATTATAGTCAGCCTAATGGAAAAACAACGCTACTAGAATATCAGTTAAAAATGTGGAAAAATACACTAATGTCTTTTTAGACTAAAATCATTAGGTTGATAACAAGGAGATTAAAGGAAATAATTGTGAAGAATCGTAGAACACGTATAGAGATAAGCAATAGATATTCAAATCACCATGATGGCTGGCACCGTGAGTTTGGAATTCATCTGGTGCAGGTTGGATCACAAGCAGGTGGAGTGGATCATGGGCATACTGCCTCGCGAGGATATAGTCAGCAAGAACCAGAACCAGTCAAAATGCAAGGTCCGCCAGTGGGCTTAACTGACTGTGATCTGTCCAGTGCAGCTGAAGATCCCCATCAGTATATAGACGAAACTTAGTCAAACAACAAGGAGTAAAATGAATTTATTAGTTTATACTTTGGTATCTGTAAGGAAAAAAATTAATAAAGTAGATTAAAACTATCGCAGAGAAAGTAAGATTCTATGAGAAGTGGGGGACAGGATGTCATTGAGGTCACAGTATTGAAGATATCGGGATAAGAAAACATAGAACAAACTAATTGTGGATAGAGTTAGAAAAAACCTGAAATCACAAAAGAATTTTATAATACGTCCAGCAGATTTGGTGAAATACAATTTCGGGTTGGAATGTACGGCATAATTACTGAAGGTGCAGAAGTTCTCTGACGCTTGCAGGTAGGAAAGCAATGTAAATAGCGAATGCGGACAAAACACAGACGATGACAGGCTATTTAGTAAATACATTTGGCGCACACAGAAATACAAAGTAGAATATGAAGATGGAAAGAACATGAGGGAGAATGGAAGAAAGGTCAGGGTTGATGGGAGGAATACTGGACGAAAAGGGAAAATACGGAGTGCAATGCAGGTGAAGCACAGGCGAAACTAGTTATCAAAGAGAAGGAAAAACCCGGCGAGAGCAGATATCATGGGGACTCTAAAAAAATGTAAATCGATGGAAGGCACAGCTTTGCAATGGGAATCGAGCGTAAGAAGATGCTGTGAGTAATTAGGCCAGAGTTAATAAACTAGAAGAACGGTTGCTAGAGATTGTCCCTAGGGTGCCATTAGATATGTTCGGATGAGAAAGGGACACATCTGGACACTTTACATCTAAGCCTGCCCATCCAGATTCGGAGTTTACATTTAGCTCTTCCTACACTTCAAATGCGGAGGAGGTACAAGATGTAAGATAAATTCTTTGCTGATGGATATTGGTATTGAGTAGATATTCTATAGTGCATTGAATAGCTGGCGTCATGTACATCTTGGTGCCAAGGTATCACATGCTGCATCCAAGGTGTTCTGAAGGAATGTGATATCAAAGTCATTACTTAGTCAAAGCCTTGCTAGGAAATACTACTTTCATAACACCCTATAACTCTATGGATATTGAAATCAACTATTGTCCATTAACAAAATTCACTATACGCAGCTGTTGATGGCATTAGCAATCCTACTTATCACCCCACATTTTCAACACCACATAAAGAAAGTTTTCTAAACTAATCAAAATAAAGGCAATCTACCTAATTCTCTTTTGTTATGAAAACTATAGCTACTATGCTTCGCAGTCATGCCGAAATCTCTAGACCTTCCCCTTATCTCTCAGAGTTTACTAGGAGGAGAATTCTGGGATTACATGAGCCTCAGATGGGATGTTGCGAAATTTCTCAATACCTTAATATCCTCCTCACTACTATACCTTGGAATCCAATTGCCAGGGGAGATACACAGGGCAAGGAGAATAAGGGCTGAGGAAAATAACCTAAAACTACCAAGTTGCAAGATGAGGCTATAGTGGAGAAAGCTTGGACAAATCGCAATACCACCTGTTTTGAGATTGCAGAGAAAGTTGTTCCCAATATTTTATCAATGAGGGTGAGGAGAAGACTTGTACAAAAGCATCTTAAAAAGGAAATAGCGTAAGAGAGAGTTTATTTGGGTGAGGATCTTGCTCAAGAGAGGTTGGAATAGGCACTAGCTTATAGGTACTGACCAAAGGAGATGTAGAGAAGCAAGGCAATATGAGGAGATAAAGTAGCTGTCGAGAGATGTAGAGGAAAGAGGAAAAAATTGATATTCAGATACCCAAATAAGAAGTGGAATAAGGATTGTATTGAATCTACTGCTAGGAAAGGAGAGAGAGATTAGTCAGATGATGACTAGTTGTTTTTATGGGCAAACTCATAGTCTTGTTTTGCTTGTTTTTCCAGATTCTTTTCCTCCTTGAGGTGGAGTTATTGGAAAGTCAATTATTGATATCTATGATCATTATGAGTTTCTAGAGATATGGCAAAATATTAGGGAAATGGTTGGTGATGAAGAGGTATGTTTTATCATTGACAATACTAAGACTCACTTGCCCTTTAAGAGATGGCTCAGAGAGTAGGGGGTTCTTCTATTGGAAATCTCTACCTATTCACCAAATCTCAATTCAATTGAAAATATTTGGTCTCTGGTAAAAGATAAGCTTCACAAAAACTATCCTGAGCTCTCTGGTATGAAGGGTTCTGTCAATGAGGTTTAAAAGACAATTGAGGAGGTAATTATTCATTGTTGGGAACTTTTGGACTCAAAGGTTTTTAATACTTTGGCAGGATCAATGGTGGATAGAATAGAAATAATTATTAAAGCTGATGGATAGTATATCAAGTATTAATTTCCACTATGTACTCATATTTTTTTATTTATATTTTGCTTTTATGAGAGTTGGTTGATAGAGAAGTTGGCTTGTCATCGCCGAAGATTTTCTCACCATTAATGTGCATGGTTAATTTTGTTGATGGATAATAGATATTCAATCAGCCATTGAATACCTGATATCACATATGTCTAAGTGCTAAAGTATGACATGCTGTATCAGAGATGCCCTGAAGGAATCTAATGTCAAAGTCAGTACTTAGTGAAAGCCTTGTCAGGAAATACCACTTTTATGAGCACCTATAGCTCCATGGGTATTGGTATCAAGTATATGGTCCATGGCTCATAAGATAGCTAGTGTCATATACATCCTAGTGCTGAATAATTACATGCTACATCCCAGGTGCTCTGAAGGAATCTGGTATTACAGTCAGCACTTAGTCAAAGGTTACTAGCTAGTAGCTCTATAGGTATTAGCATCAGGTAGACATTCTTTAGCTCATTAGATAGCTGATATCGTATATGTCTAGGTACCAAAGTATCACATACTCTGTTACAAGAGTACAGAAGGAATCTGATATCAATGTCAGGACTGAAGAAGTTGTGAAGGTAATAGAAGTCAGGGAGGTTATGTGGTTGCGAGAATGTGTGCATTAGGAAAATGAACCATACCCAGCCCCAAGTCAAGTTACTACTAGCAGAATACAGCCCTTACTTGCTTGTATACTTGGAACTTGAATCATTCTCATTCTACAATTCTTCCAGAACCTAAAATAGATTTCTTGTCATGTCTTCCATTTTTGCTGCTACATCATGGTTAGCTTTCTTACAGAGAGGCTGGTTCTAGTACTTACCAGTGCTAGAGTAGTATTAGATCTTTGTTCATCTAGCCACACTAGTATGACCTCTAGGCAACAGTAACCAGATCCAAAAATGGAGCTTGTCAAGTCTTCCCCTAGGATGTCTTCCTAATGTTCCAGACATTCTGAGTTACCACTAGACACCCCAGACATCCCTTGTTACCACCAAACACCCCAGACATCCCCTGTTACCACTAGATGCTTCTGATATCCCATGCCACCACTGGACGTACCTGATGTACCTGGAATGTCCATGTTGCCTCCTGATTTACAGGACATACTGGACACAGGTGATATCTACCTGTTATAGTCACATCACATCTGCACATTTGATGCAGCTATGTTTTTTGCTGATAACCATGCTGATTTTCAGCAAGATTACAGCCAAAGTGGGATAGTCAGGAGGCATAATGTTATAAGCTGTCTGCAGAAGAGTCTGGAGAGCCTCAAGAGGATAAACCTTAAGAGGGAAGACAGAAAAGAAGCCCTGAAGGACCAAAAGGATGAATAGTAATGGCCTACTCCCTTCTTGGAGAAGGGAGCTGGGGCGAAAAAGTGGTGATAGTTTGGTATTGTGTCTAGTCTACCCTAATTAGGAAGTAAATTTCAATCACTGGAGGTGTAGTAGAGACAGATGAGAGTTTTCTTTCCTCTACTTTAGTTAGAATTTTATACTATTCTATATTCGAAGAAGACTTCAGTATTCTTGTACTCTTGGAATCTATCTTTTCACAGAAAGCCCTCATCATAATACTTATTATTGTAAGCTTCTTTACAAACTTCTTTATCTTTAAATACCAGTTATGAGAGCAATCAGTTTGTAGAAATTGCCTCTTGAATATTAGCAACAAACCTTGTCACTACTGGTCCAATTATAAGATCTTCATTTTCCATCCATCAATAGTTGATCACTTGGACTGTTTAATATGAGTCAATATCTTTTGCTATTACTCTGAGTATTATTTCTTATTTGAAACTGGAAATACTCTATTTATCAAAGAATATAAGATTCAAAGAAGAAATTTGAGGAACTTAAAAGGATAATAAATATAAGGATTGACTAACTTTGACTAAATTTTAAAATATCTTCCCGTACAACTAGTAATATACTCTTATTAGTCCCTATACAGGTAATATTGTGGTATTAGCTTGGCTTAACTAAGTAAATTCCCCAATATTCAATCCAGGATATCTCATATCTTGTAAATCTTCTCTGAATTCAATTAATAGCTTGACTTTCATCCTTGATGTACTTTGCCTAAGTCTTACAAGACCTTAAGAGCTCAAGGTCTGGTCTCTGCCATGCTTGTTTCTTTTGAAAAGCTTAGACCTTCAATAAGTAGAATACATTATAGCACTGCTTAAAGCTTAGACTAGATAGACTCTTCATTGGTAACTGAGTATGTGGAAATAGAACTGTTTGAATATCTTGAATTCCTTTTTCAGGTACCTTTGGCGACATCTGGGAAGTGGAACAGAGGAAATCCATAGCAGGCATATTGAGATAGTAGGCTTCAAAGGTAGGCTTCCTAATTATAGGCTGAAGGTGACAAGACGTTTTCGATAAAATACTCTAAGAGGATGTCCCAGTAGTGGAGGTGATTGAAGACATACCGAATCCACCCATACCCTTCTGAGATCAGCTGTAGGTTGATTGGTTCTAGTAATAGGACCCCTCTATGGAGGCAGGCAGACCTAAAGGAAGCATGCTCAGATAGAAAAACCTAGATAAGTTGAAGACCTGTAAAGACATTGACATGTCGGACTTGAACTTGTGATTGGCACAAGGTGGCCCAGCATGAAACTGATCACTTCATGACTGAAGAGACTACTAGAACAATAGTCAATAAGACTAAAGTAATATAATAGTCTATTTAGAGAACTAAGTTGAAGGCCACTGTTTGATATAACAAATAACGCAGTCATCTCAACAGAGGAATACTATTCTGTAACCGTCAAAGGGTGTGAGATGTTTCAGGGTCAAATGGTACTCGCACTTATAAGATTCTGGATGTTTGCATATTAAAACCAAAATGGTACTTCAGAGGCATAGTAGTTAGAAGTAGTCCGTGAACACTCCCACACGGGATATAAATATTGAAGTACTTCCTGAGCTTTACAAACATCATCAAGCAATGGAGAAGAGATATTATCAATATAATCTTATTTATACTATAATCTATACCTTTACCTAATTTTATCGAGATGAGCCTTCCTCAACAGATTCTCCGTACAAAGATTTTGGCCTATGTCCCTTAGTTATATTTTTAAATATTCTGAGCTTCCAACATCTCACTTAACGTATATGTAAATCATAAACTTCTCAGAACTCAGCCAACTACTCGGCACTCGTGCATCTTCTGTCGGTTTGTTCAGCAGCACAGAGTTTGGAATTCCTCGCGAAGGTTAGGCAACTTGGCCGACCCAGAAGTGTTTTTGGAGTTGTGCACCGTACACATTTTGAATGGATGTTTTGCAAAGTACCTCTTGTACACTCGTGTCCGCAAAGTTCTCGTAATGCCTGAAGTATCACAAAGTCTTGGCAGTCTTCCACTGTGAAGTTGCAGAAGCTATTCACTGGGGGAAAAAATGTGAATATTCTCTATGGGATTTGCCATTACCAGATTAAGAAATATTTCTTGAGAAAGTGTCCTGCCTATCCTGATATCTTGGGCAGGAATTGGTGGGGTACCTAGGGTGTTACAAGAGCTTTGCGGATGCTTGTGTATGTTGCTCCGGCAGTGGTACATTTATTCTTACTCTTTGGGCACACCACAATCTAATATTTGTAAGCTAAAGGCGGCTAAAAAATGTGTGCTTGGGCCTGAGAAACGGGAACGAACGAAGGCATCGGCCGCGCTCGTATTGGTCGGTCAGTCAGTAGCTAGTGGTGAGTTCCTCATGCCGTGCTTAGTAATCGACAGTGCTCGCAAGTACTAGGGTGTTGACTTCAGTCCGGCGCACCATTAGGTTTATGCCTAAACTAAACCAGATTGGGAAGTTTGAGTGATAACTCATGAGGATTTTTGGTGGTAACAAAAGTCGGGCGTTGGAAATACCTTTACACCCGAGCACAGTACAGTAGCGGTTGGTACAAGTACCCCTCATCGATACTCTACCGGCAAGAGTTTCAAAATGGTTATTTAGATTACGCACTCACCCCCCCCTCCCAATTCACAGACACTTGTTAGTCCTTCGGGCGCCTGTGTTTGTCCCGGCCCTTTTCAAACTTTAAGAATAGCAAAACGTCAACTACTCAGTCTAACCTCAAGTTTTTTCAAGAAAGAACATGGCAGGCCATCTGGAGGATAGTCTAATACATTTCGTGATTTTTTTGCGGAACAAAATTAGTCCTCTCCATTAGACATAACACATTCCTTCATTTTTGGCTCGTCGCGACCACTGACCGATTATTGCGCCTCTTTGTGGACCATACTCGTACACGACACACACCCCGTCTAAATGGGGGGTTTTTTTCTCCTCTCTTTTCTCTTTTTATTTTAACTCAAAATTGTACGGTATCATACTTATATAACCTGGGTCAAATGCGACCCGACACACACACTTAACTCCGATTATTGCTTTATTGCATAAAGTATGGATACCCGTCCCAGGCCATACGCAGCCGAAAACAGGGGCTGAAGAAATATTATATTCCGAAAAAGTCAATTGTCTATATGAGTTCCAATACAAAATCTACTCCTCCCCCGCGGCCCATTTCCTGGTATCGGTACCAGTATTAGGTGAGTGGTATCCAAAAACAGTGGTTAGTCAATTTACCGTATATCATCACTCAGGTACGCACCGATCCTTTGCAATATCTTTTGCTCATCCCCGTTTTCCGGCATCGCGCTCGCCAGCTACGAGTACTGTACTGTACTGTACAGTACCGGTATCGGTACTTATGGCCTGGGCCAAGTAAAAATGCTTACAGTGCATGGCAATTCCTGCGCCCATCCCCCGGCAAGCAGGCAGTTAGGCGGGGTACCGGTAGTCTACTTGTGCTGGAAAGCTTGGAATACTCCAGTACAGTACTGTACAGTACACGTAGGTACCGTACTGTACCTTTTATTAATTTGAAATATGTACCTCTATCATTTGAGAACTATACGGTACTATACTCGAGTACAGCACAGCACAGCACAGCACAGCAATAAACCTTAGAATACAAAAAAACCTGTAATCAAAAGAGTGAAAAAAAATGAAAAAAAATGAAAAAAAATCAAAATACGGGCGTCGCGGTTAGGATTCAACATTTTGCAAAAAAAAAAAAAGAAAAAGAAAAAGAAAATTTTTTTAATAAGGCTAGCAAACTTTTACCCACACCCATACTCCCAAAATTCACAAAAAAGTGTCCCTAAATGGGTATCAAAAAAATATTTACCTGGATCCCCGAAGATCCCCCTTCCCCGATGTAGGTATTAATACCTGGGACAAACAATTGAAACGCGGTATGATACTGAAACTCCGCGACGGAGAGGGAGAGAGAAAGAAAGAAGAAAAGCTCTGAATCCATCAAATTCCTACCACCCAAAAAATGGAATTCCCAAAGAACGCCAAAATAATCACCACAGCTTCCGCGGGAGCGGACCCGCAGCAGGTTGTCGAACCCCCTTCCCACTCCCCCTCCTAATCCTGACTGACAACCCCGATCATTGGCACCAAAAACCGCCATGCTTACACTACATACAGCTCCTGGAAAACACCATCCTCCCCACAACCGCCAGCTTCGCTTGCAAGACTATCGATGAGAATAATACCGGTACCCACACCCTGCGCGCCATTGGAATTTACCCCTCCGAATCCTCCCCCCCGACATACATCGCCGCTACTCCCGCTCCCACCACTGCCAGCGGAGGCGGAGCAACGACAAAGAGGACAGTATCGACTTACTACGCCGGATACCTGCGCCGCCCCGACCAAGCCTGGCCCGAGAAGCCGTTCGTTTTGTGGGCCGACTTGCACATGAAGGAGAAACATCTGCATCTTCTGCCACATGCCGCCAAGGCTCTTATCGATGCAGTGGTCATGGATGAGCCTGGCGTGCTGTGTTATCTTTGGCTTCAGGACCTTAGTGACAAGAGGCATGTATCTGTTTTTGAATGCTACGTGAGCAAGGATGCTTGTAAGGCTCATGAGGCTACGGAAGCTTATACTCGCTTTGCGGAGATTGTTGGGCCGTGTGCTGAGGGGTTGGACATTAATTATGCCGAGTGGAAAGGCGGGACGTTGATGTAAAACGCTTTGTTAGAGATTAAGAGGCACAGTACTGCCATAGCCATACTACAAGTACTGCTGTATAGCTATTGTACTCGGTCAATGTGTTGCACTTGGCACAATATTCCCCACTTTGGAATGAGCTACCGTAAAAACTCAAATAATCAAACCGTGTGCTAAGTCGTTGGAGTTGCCTCTTATGGTAAGGTCGAGTGCTTTTTTAGTTGTCTCCCAGGGGAGGCTCAGCAGCTCTTTTTCTTGCAGCGTTTTTCCCCCCCTTTTACAAGAGAAAATTCGGGACTACATAGCAGACGGTCCGATTATTTGAGTTTTTACGGTATCGGGTCGCTCTTTTATATGTATTATTCTGATTGATTGCTGGGGGGCAGCCTCGATTATAAAGCGGCACATCCTCACTCAAACAAAAGCACTGCTCTCCGGATCAATCGGATTCGAATCTCTATTTATTTTTAGCAAGAATAATGTAAGATGCATATGTGAACGAGGGTTATATGCACCAGGGCCGGACGGCATGCAGTCCGTGGTGTTTTCCCTCCAACGAGGAGTTAAAAAATATACAATAAAGAATAAAAATAGACTCAAGGATTCAATCCTTGACCAAATAACAGTTAAAAAATAAACTAAAATGTGAGGAAGACCAGGAGGGATATCATCAATCATAGGCATCGATTGAATAATCCTTTCGAGTCGGAAGGTCAGATCCTCAAAACAAAAAACCCCCAAACCATACAACACCACTCCTTCTTGGCCTTGTTCACGTCGCGCCAGGCAGGGGCTTATATGCTCCATCCGGATTGTTGATCCCTCAACACGACAAAATAAAAAGTAAGGAAATGCAATGCTACCTGTCTAAAGCCCCCAAACACTACCCAGAAGGAACGCGACACCCTCAAGAAAATATTGAGAAAAGGATGTGATCAATCAGCAAAAGACCAAGTGACTGGGACTCTGCCAGCTTCTTTCTTAGCTCCTATACCCTCGAAGGCAGCAGGAGAGAGATCGAGAGCATTCTCTGCCTACAGGATTGTTAGCATACCATGAAATATTTAACATTTCAGGACAATAACTTACGCATTCGGGGCAAGTGTCGACGCATTTCACAGAAATCGATTTGCCTCCGTTGTACGAGACGTTAATCATCCTACCACACATGGGGTTGTTGTTGGAGTTGGCTGTCTTCTGGGAGTTCATCAAGAGAGCGGAGATGGCCACAATATACTCGGAATCCGTGCTGGTTTTACCACACGATCCCAAACCAGGAGTATAGTAAGTAGCCTCTCCAACACGGCTGGCGCCGCTCCCACTGCTGCTGCCGACGTTGGGAGTCCCCGCAACAGGGGCAGGCGGAACTGGAGCTGGAGCAGTGGTCGACGGCTCGGTCTTGACAGCAGGAGTTGAGACAGGGGTAACAGGGGGCAAAGTCGATGTTTGAAATGTTGTGGGTGGTTCTTGAGTATATGTTGGCACAGAAATTGAGTGAGAAAAGGGAGTTGGGGTAGAGGTTGGGAGCTCACTTGTACCCATTGGGATAGACTTAGGGGTTTGTGTAGGGGTCGGGGGCATCGATGGGGTGGAGATGGTCGTTGAAGTAGACGATTCAGAGGTAGATGGAATAGACGAAGGAGTCTGTTGAGTTGTCTCAACGGAAGAGTAAGCCAATGTGCTTGATGGCACCACAGACAATTCAGAGATGGAGGAAGAGACTGTTGGCGAAGCCAACGGCTCCGGAATACTAACACTAGGAATGTCCGTGGCAACATGATTCTTATTCTTATTCTTCTCGTGTGAATCTGGAGCGGTCGTAGGGACTGGGGTTGGCGCGTCTTGTGCAGGATCAACCCAAGCAGTTGAAGTAACATGAACATACTCAGTTGTGAGTTCAGTGACAATGACGACCTCATAGTCACGGGCCTGAAGAACAGCGGCCATGGCCCCGTTCAATGCGAGCACAAGGCTCAAAATGCTGGTGCTAGAAACCTTCATGATGGATGCTGTTGCAATATACTATCTTTTGGTAGCAAAAAAAAACTAGCTTTCTCTCAAAAAAAGGACTGTAGTGCGAATCGACTAGCGATATATCGATACGAAGGACTGTGAGTGACGGATAGCCAAGAAGGAAGTGATATACAACCAGCGAAGAAACGCGAAAGACGAAGAAAGCAGAAGGAATGGCAACTCTGAGTGGGTAGAGAGAGTGTGGAGGGGTCGCAATGCAAGGCAGGAGGGGGCCCAGCGACTCCTGTTATATAGAGCGGAAGTTGAAGGAAAGGACGGCCGACGTGGACCCAACGGAAAAGCGAGTCAAGGATACCGGCAGTGAGGGGGGGGGAGTGGAAAGCAAGAAGAGATTGGCGGCAAGCGGCAGTGCAGAAGTTGTGCTCGTTGTCCGACGGCTGGTTACAGTTGGACAGAAGGAGTGTGGTTAGTTAGGAAAACCCGAGGGAGTGGCTGCTGCAGAAGCAAGAGAAATTTGCAGGGGAAGTAAAAGAAAAGAGTGACGAAGACGAAAGAGTGGATGGCAAAGAGGAGAGAAAAGAGTGTGTGAAAGTGGAAGGAAGATGAGAGGGGATGAGAAAGAAGGACAATAAAAGCAAATATTACGTGAAGGAGAATAGGGAAGTCTGATGGGCCAATCAAAAAACAGGGCGAAGCGAAAGGAGGTGGGAGGGAATGGAAGGAAGGATATGCAGGAACCGGATCAAAAGGAAGGGTGAACATACAATTAGGATGATGGGGGGGGGGGTGGGTGAAGGTGAGACGGGCATATAGGGAATAGCCCGCTTCCCTTTTGTTTGACGTGGACCAACCCACACTACTTCGTTAAATTTCTCGCCTCTCATGCTCTTCCCTTCGCCCCTCTCGCTCGTGCTTGCAATTGGTTAATTTCTTCCCCCGCCTTGCGCTTCTGTGATGCCTCTCTTCTTTCTTTGCGGCATAGGGATATCGATAAGGTGCAGTACCGGTACCGTACTCGAGTACTCGAAATGTTCTATGATAGCCGCAATTGAAGTGTAAAAAAGAGAAGCTCCTCAACGCAGCAGTGAATTCTCCTTCTCATACCTTGCTCGTCGTATCCACAAGGAGGGTTTGTCTAATTCGAGTACCGGTACTGTAACACTCCTCCTCCCCTCCCCCTGGTGCTTTCACAGCTTGTGTTGGGTTCCAGGCTTCATGACTCCTCCTCATTGGCAGGCCAAAACACCGTGTCTCAAAACGACGGAAGAATTGGTACTACTTGTACACGAGTAGACGCGTATCACAATGTAGCACTGCCTTGGTGCCAAGAACGGCCATGCTAAATTTGAAGAATTAATTAAATATTGTCAAATCTCGGTCTCGTGGAAATGTGTTTGTTTCTTGTCATTTCTTGGTCGCGCTTTGTTCGCATCATCGCAGAGGGTCCATCTCTTTGGGTGCAAGCGCTTCCCGAATTGGGTCAGGTACGAGATGCCAAGGCCACCGATGCCACGGCCCCTCGTGTCGCGCCGTCGTTCAGGGGTACCGGTCTGCTTTTCGCTCCCCCACCCCGGTTACGAAGGAGAAAAATCTTCCTTGCTCCGCTAGGGCTGCACCACTCTCCAGGCGCTCGCTTCCAATTGGCGGCGGTTCAAAAGGGAATAAAGGCACCACACACCCTTGTGCACACCACACACCACACACACCACGGTACCTGAGCACCGAGCATCCTACCGGCACTTTAGATCTGCCCGTCAACGGCCCAAGCCTGAGCCAATCCACCCTGACTTCCTACCATTACCCCGTGCGCGCCCCAGCAAATCTTTCCTCTCCGCCCACCAACACCTATCGAACCCCAACCCTGCTATCCCATGCCATAACCGCTTGCGTGCGTGGTTTTCCCATGTTGGGGACCGGAGGATGTGCTTCTTGTCAACCTGTCTTGCAAGACCAATTGTTTCCGCGGCATCTGCCCACAGGACGGCGGGACTTTTGACTGCAGTCTGCAAGTATGATAAATACAAAAAAAAAAGCGACCAATCTGGCCACTAGATGCGGTTGCAAGTCGGATGGTAAATACCGATATTTCGCTGTTGGATTACTGGAAAAGTCGAAACCTTCACTTAGTCGAGTCTTTTCTTTGTCCATGAGGTGATCCGGTTTGCTTCACTTTGTGCTTGTACCGAATGCAGTACCATAGAACACTCAAACTTGAGTAGTCGGCTGCTACAAAGACTATTTTATCTCTGTCGCGGGTGTGAAGAGCAGTAACAATTGGTTAATTCTTCGACAGTAGGGACCATGTCTTTTGTTCAAATCTCACGCCTTGTCACCAGTGCTTGTGCTACTGTAGCTCTACCACACAGTCATCATGTGAAAGGAGAAGAAGGCGATACAGACCTCGAGGGGTACGAGTGATACAGATGAGGTACTGGGGTAGTTTTTCCTTCCTTTCCCCCCCCCCTCCTCTTCAATTTTCCTGCAAACTCCCACAACCGGCTGAACAATTGATAAGGGAATCACTACGCGACCCCGCTTTAAAATATTCCCGCAGTTCAGGTTAAAATCTTCAATCGCCTTGTCGCAAGGAACCGATGAAAAGCCGGTGCCGTAGGATGGAAAGATCTGGTCCCCCCCATGAAATCTAAGAGCCAGTGAGAGGCAAAATATGGATTTGTCTTTCTTTATTATCGCGCCCTCGAGATTTTCATGTGGCCACACGTTGTCGGAGGAGGCCAACCGAGATCGGCACGACATCGGATCTGTGGATAACACGAGTGTTACCGACTGTCAGTGCCCAGAACCTCTCTCGGAATGTTACCGATATGATGTATCATACTCGAGTATCATATCGTAGTCTTACCTCTCTAGCTTTACATGTGTTAGTTAGGCCCAGCAGCTCCCCCAAACAAGCTGCTCGGACAGTATCTCTCTACTTGAGTAGAGCAGGTACTCGAGTGTGTATTATCATTAAACGACCCGTGATGATCATGCTGGTCTATTGATTAAACTATTGAAGAGAAAAAGGAGGGGGGGAACTTTCACCACCCACACAATCAGAGTCAAGAACACCACCACCACCCATGCTATTATAATATTTACTCGAGTACTCGTCACTGTCTAACATGCATAAGACCCGCGAAGCTCCGGTCTTACTTTCCATCAATCAAATGTCCCGGCTTTCGTACCTGTGGCAGGCTGCGATTTGTGTGGGTGAGTCAAGAACGATAACGTCGATTTAACTTCTGATTCTTGAAAGTCTTCTAAAGTTTATCCAATGGGATGTATCCGGGCACCTTTCCACCGTAAAATTCGTTAAATCAAATATCTCCTAAGGCCTCGAATATCCACAATCAGAGACAAAACTCCCCGGGAAGGAACGATGTCCTTCAGACACGATGTAGCTTGGGCGAGCTGAGCTCGCTGGGTCTCCTTAACCGGTATTCGTTATTTTGTTAACCCGCAAATATCCTGCTAAGCTTATTGTGGTTTAGTATGGTGATTTCCGCTGAGTAGTCGATACCGGTACTCGAGTAGCAGGTTCAGCGAGTTTTTGCGGTGTGCCGGCGCAGAGAGTTACTATACTGTCCCGGTAGCAGGACTGAACGGCTGGGTAATGAAGTCCAATTCAGACTCGAATAGTGACTATAATGGTATATGATAGTTGGTCTTGTGATCGTGATGTAACAACGGAAGGAAACAATGAGTCGTGTTGTGTAGCCATTGGTAGCTGTGATAACGGCAGTTGAGAGCGTGAAACTTTTGATTGACCTCCACATGCTGTTTCAACAGCAGAAACTGTCAGAGCTTTGCTCGGCAGTCCGGCAATCTGATCAATCAATTTTTTATCTGAGAATTGAGAACAGGCATTAATTACCCTATACCTTTGCATGCATACTACTCGAGTACGTTAGCATAGACTTAATATCGGGGAAATTTGAAGGTTAAATTCAGTGTTATTAGTAGAACACACAACAAATGTCGTTGTGCTCCGGAACCATAAAGAATAGTGCCTTGCCTTAGATTCATTCATATGTAGCTCTGGGTTTCGTACGAGGCATCAGGTTATTGATCTGGGTGGATAATCTGTCCAATTGATTTCAATCCCGATATCTTACTAATCCTGGCGAGTATTATCGACCTTCCGTTAGAGTTGACAACTGCGACAGGTTGTGCCGCATACATTTTTCCGCCGAGGATGCCTTTGCCGGCAGTCTCCAAAGCCGAAGAATGCATACTCGAGCACTGGATCCCAAGTGCTTCTGACAGGGAAAGGGTACCGGTACAGTATTCCATAGTACTTGGGTAAAAAGGATTTAGAAAATAAGACGGCCTTGAAACTGTATAATAAATGCCACAAATTCAAGACAATATACCACAAATCTAAGCTTCGAGTTGAGGAACAGTTCATGAGTAAGAGGGATTGGAAAGTATATAACTTATGTGTTCTTTCTTCAAGAAATAATCGACTGGGTGCATTTACCACGCTGGGGGACCGCTCCGAATAGTACTTCATTCCCAAAGAGAAGTGTCTTGAAATAATGAACGAAAAAGAAATTACGGAAAAAAAGAGAATGGGAATCATCCACCCGAATAGTTAGAGGTAGTAAAAATAGTTTGAAGAGAGAATCGCCATATCACCATTCATGAACGTGGAGCTCGGAATGGACAGCAATAGCCAAAAATATGGTGCCTACCAGTCTCGATCAACAGCGCCCTAACAGATGTTCTCGACCGAAGTAGCAGCGCTGCCGATATTGTCATTTTTTCTTTATACCTATTTCTATTTTTATTTGGTAACGAGGTGCGTGGAGGCGGGGGATCTCGCGAGAGCATACAATCAAGCACCGTAGAGGATGAAAAGAGCGATATTTTTCAATCTTTATTAGATTTTAATCAAATAGTAGTGGAAGCGGTTGACAGAGACGCTGTATCTATAGGAGTCGGAGATACTGAGACCATAGTGTGGAGCGGTTGGAGAACGAAGAGTTTATCCCCACCTGGTTCTTTCTTTCTATGATACATACTCGAGTAGAGGTGGCGAGTAGCAGAAAGGGTGGAGCCTCAAAATAAAACAAATAAAAATTTAATCAAAATAAACTAGAACTAATTCGGAAGGCCGCTAGACTTGGCGGTCGTCAACAATCACTGGCATTCAGTGGCAGAACGACGAACAACCCTCACTCTGAAAAGTTTTGGTGCATCAACAACCCTCTATCGTTCCTTCCGTTGTCATTCTCCTCTTAATATCTTGAGCCCACAACACTGATCCATTAGACATCCACAAACCTTCCTCTACTCGGTACTGCCTTCGTTTGGCATTGTCCACGACAACACCAAGAGTGAAGTTTTTTTCATCACCCTTCCACACTCCTCGCTCTCCTGGTTCGTGCCACAGTCTTCGATTCTTACATAACTCCTTCCCCCCACCTTCTCTCGTGTTGCATTGAGGCTGACCTAATTCCCTTGGCCTTGATTGTTGGACACAGGACCACATCCTACCGCAACAACAGCATCCATAACAACACGTTCTAATGGCTGATAATCAAAAGGAGGCTGAACATATAGACGGCCATGAAGAGGGTGCCGATGATGAGGTATATAAAGTCCTTTCCGCTCCTTAATAACTATTTCACTTAGCTTGAGCAAATCGGCTTCGTTTGTTGGTGCAAGGGTACTTGGATGTGTTCTTGGAACATTCAATTAGCGATTAAATTCCTCCCAACCATCGTACTGGTTTGTTGAACGAACTTGGAGGCTAACCATGTTCTATCGACACCATTTAGGAGGAGATTTCTGCTATGAAGCGCAGAGTTGCTGAGATGGAGGCTGAAGCAGCAAAACTCCGAGAGATGCAAGCCACTCTTGATAAAGAGACCAACGAATTACGCGAAGATAAAGAGGATATTGATGCGCGCAGTATCTTTGTTGGCAATGTTGATTACGGAGCAAGCCCAGAGGAGATCCAAGCCCACTTTCAAAGTTGTGGCTCCATCAATAGGGTCACTATCTTGCTGGATAAATTCACTGGTCATCCAAAAGGGTATGTGTCTCACGTTGAGGCACCGATATAGCTTCGGTATAGTCTAGTGCTGATGACCGTTTGAAATAGCTATGCCTACGTCGAGTTCACTGAGCCTAGTTTGGTTGCCCAGGCCTTAGTCCTTAATGAGAGCGTATTCCGTGGCCGTTCGCTGAAGGTATGTGCTGGCTTCCTACCGCTGTTGCGTTCATTATGCTAATTGTTAAACCTGTAGGTTGTCCCTAAGCGCACCAACCTTCCTGGCATGAACCGTGGTAGGGGGCGTGGTAGAGGCCCGGGAAGGGGAGGATTCTCACCCACTTACCGTGGCGGGTACGCCCCTCGTGGGAGCTACAGAGGTGGTTATAGAGGCAGAGGGAGGGGATATGCCCCTTACTAGATGTCGTAATATGCTTGCTTCTGCTTTCAGTTTGGCCATTATCTTCGGGGTTTTGTTTGTTTTCTTATTTTGCTAAGATACGGGCGACGGTTAGGGCAGTAAACGCAAAGGAAGGTTGCACGAAGGCAAAAGTAGGTAGAGGCAGATTTAGTAAGGGTTGTCGAATGGTTAGTGAGTGGTGGTTGGATCGAAACTGTGACGGTTCTGGTCATGTCTTTCCCTTTTTTCTTTTTTTCATTTACTTTTTTTCTTAACACTTTTTTATCCCTACCGTCGATTCTTGGTCATTTCATATTACCGAACTTTGTATAATAAGAGCTTTGTCTTGTGAGTTCTCAGCCATGGCTTAATTCCCGACTGGCTACTACTGGATTTATTCTGAAGAGGGGAGGAAAGAAGGAAAAAAGAGAAAGAAAAAAAGATGACTGATCTCGAGTGAAAAAAGGGAGTTTTGGGATGGGACTAAAGCTCAGGATGAATTCTACGACGAAATGTCGTTGGATAGCTATCAGTTTGGGATGGAGTTCGGCTTGCTATAATTTCAAATAGGACGGCGTTGGAGGTGAGGATAGCGGTCAAATTTTGATACTGCGCGTGTGCCGATGGCAGGGCTCATGTAAGGGCCGCTAGGACCGCATAAGGTGTAACTGAGAGCACACCGGTCCTATCCCTGTAGAGCCCAAGTATTAGCAGCGGCACAGTGCAGTCCAGCACAGTACCCGAGGTTACCTTACAAAGCTGCTATCAATTCTAGCGGAGGGCTCAAACTTACCACGGTAATCGGGACAATAATGGAGTGCAGGAAGAGGATGACTACCATGCTTCTACAAAAAATTCTGGTGCTAACGGTGAGGGTGGACTATCGATACGATACTGGTACCGTATTTCATCCGGACAAGCGAAACGGCGGTCTAGTTGATATATGATTCAAATTTGCTGCGAGCCTCTTTTCCAAGGATGTGGGAGGGTGACAGAACAGTAGCGACAGGCAGGAAGCTTGGTTGTTTCACTGGCGTGTGAAGCGAGTTCTGAACCATAGTATCATATAATAGGTTATCGTCGAGTACCACAGCACAGATTGTGGGCCTGTATCTGGGCTCCTATGATTTCAGGGGTCGGCGGCTGAGGGCACAGGAGTGCTGTGCACTGTACAGTACAGTCGTGTCAGTTTAATAATAATACCCCTCCTTGGAAATGGATCTTGTACATACTCCTTACAAACCAATTCCATCAAGAGGTAAAAGATGATTGTTAAAAATAAATGGTAAATTTTGATATTATTAGTATATCTGTATATTGTCAGAAATGGGACAAGATAGAAATTAAAATATGGGAATAGTCTAATTTCTAATAAAGAATAAGACTGTTAATTGTAGCTAAATTTTAAGTAGAAAATATTCCAGATATATAAAGCTACCAGAATCCCAATCAGGATATGTGGAGAATATGATTAAACAGACTAGTAAAGCACAGATCAGACTTCGTTTTAATGTTGTTAAAAATAGAAGGTTATGAGATATAGGATAATTTACTACTGTTTTAACTACTACTCTAATTTCTTGTATGTGTGTTTGCTCAATTTTATATAAAGTAATATTTTTTAAACTATATTTGAATTCTAAATGAATGTTATACTTCTGAATAGCTAATAAAACTCATGTATAGCTTCATTGCATGTATTTTATGACCTGATACTAAAAATCAAAGTGTAAACTTAATTTCTTCTAAAGGAGATAAAAATACTAAAGAATATTTCTCTATTGATCTATTAGAAAAATATAGTTTTGACAGAATATAATGCACTATAGTATAATATCTGCCATATTTCTATAAAATACTTAAATCTTATCAATTTGTTTTTAGCAATAAATATTAACAACAATAAACTTAGACTAAATTATATAATTTATTTTATACTCACATCTTATTATAATATTATTATATCAGAATGCTTTCCTCTTTTTAGTATAAACCTATATCTAATACTTGGGTTGGTTATATTTTAAAATAGAAAACAGTAATTTACTAAGAAATACAGAAGTTTTATCATCAGATATAAAGTTGTATAAACTAGTGTATATTTCATTTATTTGTTATAAAATTACCATATTGAAATTTATCTCAATCTCTCTAAATGTCACGATTGTGGCTTAGCTAGGAAAGGTTTTCACATGACTCATAGTTATGAGTCATAGGTATGTTATGTTTCGCACATGACCTCATTAGAGGTCATGGGTTTCGCACATATGACCACTTTGGTCATATGATATGGTTATGATGATATGTTATGTTTCGCACATGACCTCATTTAGAGGTCATGGGTTTTGCGCATGTGACCACTTGGGTCATATGACTAGTTTATGATGTTTTGGGTATGACTCACAGTTGTGAGTCATATGTGACGCGTGACTTAAAAGATGAGTCACGAGGGCGTGAAGGGCAACTATATAAGGAGGACATTAGGTCCGAGTAGATAGGCCATCCTCCGTCTCCTCTACACACCCGGCGATTGAAATCAACCCTCA
>JACCEG010000487.1:92015-105890 GCA_014065205.1 Tuber brumale
CGTCTCCTCTACACACCCGGCGATTGAAATCAACCCTCAACGCTAGGTATTCACAAACCATCCACCCCCCCTCTCCTCCTACGATAGCTTCGGCCTAGGAGTGACGGCCATCTTCCTCCTCTCCTCACTGCCCTCCTCTGCCCTTTTACGCGTCGCGGCTTTCCCCCCTCTGGGTTCCGGTACTGCCTTTCTGCTGCCCGTTCTCGCCCCTTTCCTCGCTTAGCGAGGCCCCTCCTCACGGTCGCCGACCGCTCGCTTCCCATGCTTCAGACGGCTGGGAACGCAGTTTCTGCGGTACGCGAGGACTACTCTTTCGGCCTGATGGTCGACCTCGCTCCTCTCCTTCCTTGGGGACCTCTCTTCTTCGTTTCCGTTTGGCGTTGGTTGTGGTGGATGCCTGTCTCCCTGTGTGCACGAGCACCGTGGGGGAACCCCTCGGCTAGTAACTTCGGGGCCTGTCTCGCTTGGAGATTTGGCCAAACCCTCCTAGTCTTACTGTTCAAGTTGGGACTACTCTCGTTGGAGACCGCCTAGCAAGACACAAACACGATTACCGATAGTTGACACGGTCGCGTTTGGTTTTTGGCCCGTTCTGGCGGTTGGATCGGCTTGCACCCTACTGCTACTCCCTCACTCGGCTGGCACCCTACTGCTCCACTCTCCCCCGCCGCAGCCCACAGGCGGCTCCCTGTCTCGGTTACGTCGCGTTCCGGGATAACTTCTATGGTTTTCTACTGCCCGCGCGTATCTCTGGCTTGGTTGTTGCGGGTCTCACCCGGGTGCGATTTTTCCTTTATTCTTTTTTGAGATGTCCAGGGCGGTTACCTTCCTATGTTTTCCGGCTTTCTTCTTGGTTAGGCTTCTCCTATTCTCTGAGTTCGCTTGCGAGGTAGGGAGAGGTTTTTCTTGGAGGCGAGATGTGCGGATAGGCCCATACCAGAGGGTCTTGCAGAAACGGTCGGGCCAGTCGGGACGAGGAATGGGAATTGTTTATGCCAGAGCTAGCGCTGCATGCAAGTTCTTGTACCCTAAATAACAACGAATACATGATGATAAAAAAAAAGAGAAAAAAGAAAAAAAATGTGCAAGTAGATAGGCCACGCTCCGCTTCCGCTATTTTCCCCCCCCTACACTTCTTACTCAATCTCAACACCATCAGCGTCCGGTGTGCACACACGTTCTAGCTATTCCCAAAGCCTTTTGGCTGGGGCCTCTTTACCTAGTCAAAGATGACCTCGTCTTCGGTCCCCCTCCCCCCCTCGGAGCATTCCTGGGTCTCGGGAATCCGCCCTCACGTCCCCCTTCTGCTCGCCTTGCTTGAAAACGCAACGGCGGATGCGGGAGTATCCCCACAGCTATTCCCCCTCATCAGCTCTGGTGAGTGGGACGACCTCTCCCCAGGGGAGGCCGTCATTCTCCCCCTTCTGTGTACCTCACTTCTAGCCTCTAGGGCCCTCTCCTCTCAGATAGACGAACTCGCGTTAGAAGTCGCTAGACTCTCTGGTCAGATAGACGACCTCCTCACAGGCAAAGCCAAACCCCCTCCCCCCCCCCACCCCCCCAGTCTGAGAGCGCGACAGCGGCCTCACTGTCAGCCCTTCAGCTCTCGGTCAGAGACCTCGCGTCCCGTCTGACCACCCCCCTCCCCCAACCAGCACGCCACCAACAGCCCCCACCCCAACAAAGCGCACCCATGCAACCCTCAACAGGGGCGGCTCGGGTAGCCCCAGCCAAAAAGGGCCAAGAGATGGCCCAGGCCCAATCAGACACGACCCTCGCCGATAAGCTCACACCACTCTATGAGGGTGGGGGTGACGCGGACTTCCCCTTCTACAGTACCAAGGATAACAAATGGTACGGAAACCCCGCCGCTTACGCGTCAAAATTCCCTCGCTCTTGGGAGGCCCTGGCCTTCAGGGACGGAAAGTACCCTCCCGTCTCAGAGTTCCACCCAATGCCATCATTGTCGGCCCAGCCAGGCCCCTCATCCTACTCTCAGGCTGCGTCAACTGGGCAGAAGAGGAAGGGTGGGACCAACAAAGGCAAGAATGCCCCGACCGCCGCCCAGGTTGCGTCTGGCATGGCAGTAAGTGCCCCGGTTAGGGGACCTAAAAGTCTTCCGGCAGCTGAGAGACGCTTCTTTGCCCCTCGCTCGTCCCCCTCGCCTCACCCCTAGGCTGAACTTATAGCTGCCTCCTTCCCCAACTCCGCCGTCTCGGTCTTGAGAGAGGCTGGCTGCAATCTTCCGCTATCATTCTCTGCCCGTGTAAACGACCGAGGAGCAATAACCCTCTTGGCCCTTTCGCCCTTCGTCCCTTCTACTTCCTACGCCCCCTACTACGAGGCTCTCTCTTCAAAACTTAATCAGTCTTTCCCCGTCGGAGACTCCCCCTGGCTCCCATTCCGCCCAGCACCAAACGAGGTGCAACTAGCGGTCCACTCCCTCCCCATCGCATACCTCCCTGAGGAAGACGACGACCTCTTCCGATCCCTTTCAAATACAATACTTAACGTTAAGAACGTTCAATCCTCTCTGCCCGCTACCTCAACCCCGACCAAAGCTCCCGAGTCCTGAAAAAGGCCACCTCGGTTGTTGTCACCGTGGCTCCGGAAAATGAGGCCACAATGCTGGGCAACTCCTACCTCTACTCCTCTCGATGTAAGGTCGAGAGGGCATACGCGGCTAATGGCCTCACTCAATGCCGTAACTGTAATGAATACGGGCACCACTCGGCTAGATGCAAGGTTGATCATCCAGTCTGCCCCATCTGCACACTCTCACACAGAAAGCAGGCACACAGGTGCCAGAACCCCACATGCCCTAAGGGAGGTAACCTCAGAGCGGTTGCCAACGGCTGCCCGACCACTCCCCCCCTCTGTGCAGTCTGCAAAGGCCCCCACCCGGCCTTTGCTCGAGAGTGCCCATCAAGACCCGCCTCCCCTGCTCTCCATAGGGAACCCCCTCTATCGCAGGATGAGGAAAGAATAGACACGACGAACGACTCCGGCGCGGGTCCTTCAACTGGTGCACGACCCCTCCTACCTCCCATCGATTTTGAGACACCCCGTCCTAGGCGTGGTGATGCCCGCCCGGCACGTCCCCCCGCAAACGTTCCGAAACCCCAAGGAGGTGCCCTGCCGAACCCCGTGTGGCAGGCAACTCCCACTCCTGTCCCACAACCTGAGACGCCGCAAGGCGTGTGATGGTTGGTCGCTCCTCCCCTCTGAGTTCCGTGCTGGCGACGGGCTCCAATAATCAGATATCCATTCTTCAACACAACTGCTTGGGAAGCTGGGATGTGTTTCTTTCCCCATTTAATTCCTTTTCCTTGCTGGATAACCCCCCCACCCTTGTTGCACTCCAAGACCCACCAATGTACCGTGGCAAACCTCCTTCGTTTACAGGTTTTAAGCCTTTCCTCCCCCCATGCCCTAATTGTGGTAAACCTAAAGTGGCATGCTACCTTCATCTTCCCTCCACTCAGCAGCTCTCGGTCCTTCCTGTCTTTTCGGACGCAAGGGACTGGATGGCGGTGGACTTTCTTTCTTCAATTGGTTTTTTTGACTCCTTTGTAACCAAGTTTCGTGTTATAAACCTTTACAGCACCTGGGACGGTTCCCCCTTCAAAAGGACCATCTCCCCTGACTTAGCGTTTCCTCCCATGTTATCCCCCACGCTGGTAGTGGGGGACTTCAACATCCACCACCCTTCCTCCGACCCAGGTGGTATCTTCTCGATTCAAGACCTTGGAACGTCCTCCCCCTTCTTCGAGAGAGCCGCCAGTGAGGGATTCTCCCTCCTAAACACACCAGGCACCCTCACCTATTTTCCGTTCGACACAAACCTCCGCCCCTCAGTAATTGATCTGGCATTTGCTAATGCCCGCCTCTCTCCTAGCTTCCACTCCTGGAGCAGGCCTCTCCCCCCAACGGGCTCGGACCATGTCCCAATCTTCATCAGATTTTCAGAACCTCTGGCCCGACCTCTGCCCCCATCCCCCTCATGGACGAAGACCGACTGGCAGGCCCTCGAAGGAAGGCTGAAAGAGATGGTCATTCACCCCCCCCCCTCCCTTCCTACTCCGCACACACTATCAAACAGGTTCGACATGGCCATGGACAGGCTAAGGTCCCAAATAAAATGCCACACCCACGACAAGAGGCCCTCTAACAGGTCAAAGCCTTGGTGGTCCCCCGACCTGACGGCACAAAGATCAGCTTTCCACTCCACAGTCCGTGCAGCCCGCAGAGACCCCCTCCACTCGTCCAAAGAACTGTACAGGAAAGCACGCCTCCTCTACTTCAAGGCGATTAAGAAAGCCAAAAACGATTATTGGAAGAACTTCCTGCAGACGGCGAACCCCCAGACCCTCTGGACGGCGAAGAGATTGGCGTTCGGCAAACTGCCCGACAGGTTCCCCCAGATCCCGGGAGCAGAAACCCCAGTTGATATCAATAAGGCCCTCCTCGAGCACTTCTTCCCTGAGAAGAGATCCTCTCCCCCCCCCAGAATCCTGCGTGAGTTTAAAGACGTACCGGTGTTGTCGGCGGATGAGATACCAGGGGCCCTGCGGAAATCCTCCTCGTCCTCAGCCCCCGGCCCTGACCAGATTCCTTATTCGGTCTGGAAGAAGGTCCACCTGATAAACCCGGACATCCTCACCTCCCTTCTGAGCCCCCTGATTAGGTATGGGCACCACCCTCCTTCCCTAAAAAGGGCCAACGGCATTGTACTGGACAAACCAGGCAAACCCTCCTACGACACTCCTGCTTCCTTTCGCATCATCTTCCTCCTGGAGACAGTTTCGAAGATTCTGGAAAGGGTGATGGCAAACAGACTCTCTGCCCTGGCTCGGTTCCTGGGCCTCCTCTCCTCCAACCAGACTGGCTTCCTACCTGGTCTGAGTACCTTCGATGCTGCGGCCACCTTATCCCACGAGGTCCAACTATTTNGCCTCCTCTCCTCCAACCAGACTGGCTTCCTACCTGGTCTGAGTACCTTCGATGCTGCGGCCACCTTATCCCACGAGGTCCAACTATTTATGCGCCCTAAGCTCAAGGTCTCAACCCTCTTTCTGGACATCAAAGGAGGCTTCGACAATGTCTCGGCCCCGACGCTTTGCAACAGACTCGCCACTAAGGCAGGCAACCCCTACATGGTCTTGTGGATAAGGTCTTTCCTCCACGGCCGCACCTGCCGCCTGATTTTTCAGGGGGCGCCTCTGCTTTTCTCATAGGTCTCGGTCGGCACCCCCCAGGGTTCCCCGATCTCCCCCCTGCTCTTTGTGATTTACGTATCCACCTTACACTTCCCGGTCCCCAGGGGGCTAATCCTCTCCTACGTCGACGACTTCGCGGTCACGGTAGCCACGGCATCTTACCGTAGAAACATCCAGCGACTGCAGGGTATCACCAAAATCCTACAGAGGAAGGCCGGCAGGCTTGGTGTTTCCTTCTCAATCCCGAAGACGGAACTGATGCACAGGGAGACCCCCTCGCAGAAGGTCCCCCCACCTCCGATCCCGGCCCTGTTAGATGACCTTGTCTTCCGCCCCTCTAAACTGGTACGCTGGCTAGGGTACTGGTTTGAGCCGTCCTCAACCTCAGGCACAAGAGGCACAACGCCCCACTTCGTCAGAAGACTCGACCTGGCTCAAGGCGCCTTCGCGACAATCAAAAGGCTATCAAGGCCCGGTAAAGGCCTTCCACCTTTCCTCTGCCACCGGCTGGCAACATCCTTAGTCTCCCCGATCCTCCTCTATGGCGCGGATCTCTTCTGCCCGAGCCGCATCCTCCTCGACCGCATGTCCGTCTTTTGGAGGTCAGTCCAGAGATGGCTCACGAACTGTTTCTCCTCGACTCCAGTCGGCACGCTTGCTTGTGAGTCGGCCCTCGCTCCCATGCCCCTCCGGATCCGTCACCGCCAAAGGCTTGGAGCTATAAGACTGGTCTGCCTCCCCCCGGAGGCAAATCCAGCGACTGCCAGGCTCCACCCCACGTTCCCAACCTCGTCCCCCTTCAGGGCCCCTGACGATCACCGACACCACACGCGAGGCCTCACATCGGTCTATGCCCCACCCATAAGAAAACACCTCCCAATCGATGCGATCGCCCATCGCACACTTAAGTTCATCCCCGCCTCCGGTCCGTTACCGGTGGCCTCCCCCGACCTCCTCCCGCCCACCTGTCTCCCCATCAGGGAATGTACCCCCTCTTACATATCGATCAAGTTGAGAATTAGGTCAACGTTAATCAAGGAGTGGAATGATGAGTTCCCCCCTCCACCGGCCTACCAATACCCCGTCCCACTCGTGCCCCATCCTTTCATGGGGCTCGGCAGGTTCATTGCGGGGAGGATCCACCAAATGCGCTCAGGCAAGAGCTACCTCGCAGCCCACCCATCATGGTTCACGGAACGCGCCTCCCCACTCTGCCCCCTTTGCGCGGAAGACGAAGAGGATTTCAACCACGCCATCTTGACATGCGAGTCCCGCAGAATACCTCGTGAGCGCCACCTCCAGGGGCTCACTTCGTTGGATAGGGACAGCCCACTCTGGTCCCCACCCGCCGCTCTCAAATCTCTCGCCAGGTACATAAACGTTACGGGGACAGGTTTTCCCCCCGGTATGCCCCCAGCCGAATGGGACACCGAACACCCCCCGAAGGCAGACGCCTCCGTGTTACCGATTCATGGCTTTGCTCCCTGAAGGGGATATGCCTTTCTTCCGCTTAACTTCTTTAAAAAACTCCTAGGAAGTAATTTTTCGCTATGATTATGCTATTTATTGTTTTATTTTCTTAGGAATTTTGTGTCGGCTATCGGACACACTGAGGAGGGTTTTATAGTTTGGTGCGGTTATTTCTTTTGTGACTGCGAGTTTTAGAGATTAAGGTTTTTCTTTATGCCATAGCTAGCGCTGCATGCAAGTTCTTGTACCGTAAACAAAGGATATATATGAAGATAAAAAAAAACGAAAGAAAAAAAAAAAGAAAAAGAAAAAAGAGAAAAAAAGAAGCCCGAGTAGATAGGCTCTTCACGCTTCGTTCGAGGTTATTTCCTTACTTATTACTTTAGGCTTTTACGAATATGAAACCTTGACGCTCTTTACGAATACCTACCTGCGAGACGAGGACTCTGATATAGAGTCGAGTTGAAGAAAGAGTACGATAGGCGATAAGGACTAGAGACACGAGAGTCTCCCCCACCTTATCGTAGGCATAGGCCTAAGAACTATCGTGGAGAGAGAACAAGAGAAGTATCGTCTACCCGTTGCTAAGAACTGATACCGGTTAGGGATCGTAACATTACGAAGCGTCACTTATAGCGACGCTTAGACGACACCAAGACGTACTACACCTTTGAGGATCAGTCTCTAGAGCTACCCGAGGTAGCAGAAGAATTACAACGAACGGTTTCGCAACTCGGATGAACCCCAAGTCCGACGACACCCGAAGAACAAACAACATACGAAGAATCAAGCTCGGAAGAAGAAGATAAAAGAATGGAGGGACCCGGGCCGACGACAGGAGAAGGGGCAGGAGCGGTGCCTGAACCGACTCCAGAAACAGCACCAGAGTTGAGCCGCGACCAGATGGCGCAACTTCTGGCATGGTTAGGACAGCATCGACGCAAGGTCAAATAACCGGAGACCTATGCAGGAGACAGACACAAGCTCTGGAGCTGGATGGCGGAATTAACAATCTACTTTCGAGCCACGGGATGGCAAGAAGGACACGACGTGGAAAAAATCGTTTACGTTTCCAGTCTCCTACGAGGAGATGCAAGCAAATGGCTCACGCCATATACGGAAGGTAACAAGCCAACGGAATGGAGAAGCTGGGAAGATTTCCAGGAAGTAGTCAAGCAACAGTTCGGAGGGGTGGACCCCAGGGGAGCAGCCAGGATCCAGATAATGAACCTGGAACAAGGATCCCGATCCATGACCGAATACTGGAACGAGTTCCGACTCCATCAAACTGAAGCAAGGCTGGACGACGGGACGGCGTCGCAGTACTTATACTCGGGCATGTCGGAAAGACTGCAGACGGAATTCGAACACTACGATGCCGATACGACTACAGTCGACGAATTGGCAGCATGGGCCATCAAGAAAGAAACGAGACTGGTCATCCTGAAAAACCTGAAGAAACGGAAAACAAAAGAGGTTTCTACTCCAAGGAACACGGACGGAACATTCAGGCCGGTACCTCAGACCTACGAAGGAAACTTCAAACCTACGATTAGCCGAGAGGTAGAGATGAACAAGGCACAGGCCAGGAAACCCCTCAATCTGTCCAATGAGGAATACAAGAAAAGGAGGGACCAGGGTCTCTGCCTGAAATGCGGCGAAAAAGGACACCAGATCAGAGAATGCCGGAATCGAGCGGGCGATGGACAGAAAAGGAGGACGCCTGCACAAGGCAACAACTTGGACCGGCAACAGAAGAGAACGAACTGGAGAGAGATGACGACAGAGGAGGATCAACCGGAAAAAGAAGACGGTCCCCAGTAAGAGATGGTCTGGAGGACAAGAAGAGGAGGAAAACCATCAGGAGGAGGACGAAGGAAGATAAAAGCGGAAAAATCACCATGGCAAATTACTACAAGGCACTACTAGAGGAAGAAGGGGATCATATTATGATCAAAACGACACTATACGATACGAAGAAGAAAGGCACTAAAATACATGCGATGCTCGATTCAAGGGCAACAGAAGATTTCATCGACAAGGAAATCTGAGACAAATACAACTACCCCATGACGCCGACACGAAACAAGAGACAGGTTTATCTCGCGGACGGAAAACCCAGCACTATGGGACCCATAACCCATACAGTGCAAGTACCTATGGCCATAGGCAGCCATAGGGAAGAGGAAACCTTCCAGGTAGCGAACCTGAAAAACCACGAGTTAGTTCTAGGAATGCCGTGGTTACGATAACACAATCCGACAATCGACTAGAACAACAACAAGATTACATTCGCTAGCGAACGAAGCACGACAGGATGTCTGAACAGTTCGCCGGTGGTGTACACAACACCAGAAAGAGAGGCACGAGAAGCGAACCTGAAAGCACGATTTGATTAACTCAGAGAAGGACCGGATCTGAGAATCAGATTTAAGAAGTTGCACGAGAAGGCGCAGGGACCAACAAAGGGCTCCAGACAAGCGGCAGGCCATGACCTATATGCTGATCAAGACAAGACGATCCAAGCAAGGGGTCAAGAGACGATATCAACAGGAATAGCGATAGGGTTACCTCCCGGTACCTATGGACGGATAGCACCACGCAGCGGACTAGCAGTCAACAAGAGACTTATTACCAACGCAGGGGTCATCGACGCCGACCATACGGGGGAAATCAAAGTGGTCCTAGCCAATCTGGGAGAGATGGACCAAGAAATCCGGCGAGGCGATCGGATAGCGCAGTTGATTATCGAGAAGATCAATGAAGAAGAGATGCATGAAGTACGAGAACTTCATGACACGATAAGAGGAATGAAAGGCTTCGGCAGCACGGATAGCCCGAAGACCAAGAAAGAGGAATCAGTGCAGATTCGAGAAATATCAGCCCACACGTGCGGCAGATATTACAAGAGAGGAGACTTGAGCGGAATCCTCAAGTGGAATCCAAAGGAAGAAAAGCTGGAATTGGCACGAATCAATATCAGCACTGAACTGGCAATACGACTGCAGCAACAACGAAGGGAGAAAGAATGGTACGACATAATACCACAAGAATACCAACAGTTCACGAACCTGTTCCAAGAAAAGGAAGCGGACAGACCACCACCAAGAAGACCAGGAGTGGACCACGAAATACATATCGAAAAAGATGAAAAAACCAAGGCCAAGAAGAAGATTCCATATCAATGACTCTACCCCTTGGGAGAAAAAGACTGGGAGGAATTCCGAGGATATATTCAACAAAATATGAAACGAGAATGGATAAGACATTCGTTTGCATCCACAGGATCACCGATACTATTCGTCAAAAAGAAGGACGGAAAAATGAGGCTATGCGTGGATTACTGGGCACTCAATTCGGTAACGAAGAAGGATCGATATCCGCTACCACTGATTGGGGAAGCCCTGGATCGGTTAAAAACGGCAAAATAATTTACCAAGATGGAAATTAAGGACGCCTACCACAACATAGGGATAAAGGAAGGGGACGAATGGAAGACAACTTTTGCAACAAGATACGGGATGTACGAATACTTGGTTATGCCATTCGGGCTAACCAACGCGCCGGCATCATTCCAAAGATGGATCAACCAGGTACTCAATAAGTTCCTAGATATATGCAGCATAGTCTAAATAGAAGATGTACTCATATATTCGGACAACCTGGAACAACACAGGAAGGACGTCAGCAGCATCATGAACGAAATTCAGAGATCGGGGATGAAGATCAAACCATCCAAATGCGAGTTCCACAAAAAGGAAACCGAATACCTGGGGTTTATCATCAACGGAGATGGAATCCAAGTGGACCCAGTCAAGACAGCGGCCATATGGGACTGGGCAAAACCAAACAACAAAACAGACATCCTATGATTCATGGGATTCTGTAACTTATACCGGAGGTTTATCAAGGGCTTTAGCCGGATGGCAAAACCGCTTTATAACCTAACGAAGAAGGACGTTAAGTGGGAATGGGGAGAGAAAGAACAGGCGGCTTATGACGCCATACGAACCAAACTCACAAGGGCGCCAATACTCGTTCACTTCGAGCCGTGGAGGGAAACAACAATCGAGACGGACGCATCATAATATATGTTTGTTCGGGAATCCTATCCCAGAAATGCGAAGATGGGAAATGGCGCCCGCTGTGTTATCGGTCGAAAACAATGACACCGGCCGAATGCAACTACGACGTCACCAACAAAGAACTACTAGCCATAGTTCAAGCACTCAAAGAATGGAGAAGATACATACAGAACAATGACCACCAGGTCAGAGTTCTCACAGACCACAAAAACCTAGTTCCCTTCATGACAACGAAGGAACTCAACGACCGGCAAATCCGATGGATGGAAAGCCTCAGCAAATACAACTTCAAGATCGAATATCGACCAGGGAAAGAAGGAGGAAAACCAGACACCTTGACCAGAATTGCGAGCGACAAACCGCAAGACAAAGAAGACGACAGGAGCAAACAGAAAAATCGAATCCGGCTCCCGAAGGAATACTTCGAGGCTATGGAATCAACGGAAATCCTTGACGAAGATGACGATGGACTACGAAAAGCAATTGCGGAGGAGAAAGAATTCCAGGAAATAAGGAACGACCTGGAGAAAGGAGAAAAAGAAAGAAAAGGAGTGGGCTTAGGCCTATGCGAATGGAAGGACCACTATATGTGGTACGATGGAAAGATATGGATACTAGATGACGAAAAGATAAGGACGGGCCTTATCAAGAAACACCACGACGACACACCAGCGGGACACGGCGGGACGGCTAAAACAACGGAGTTGTTCACACGGAAATACTACTGGCCGAGATTAAGAGAATCCGTCAAACAATACGTCAAAAACTGCGACATATGCCAGCGGACGAAAGTGGTACGACACGCACCGTATGGGCTGTTAAAACCCAACGAAGCAACGGAAAAACCATGGGCATCCATATCTATGGACTTCATAACGGACCTCCCTAGGCCTAACGGATACGACTCCGTCATGGTCGTGGTGGATCGCCGGACCAAAATGAGTAACTTAATACCCACGACAATGGATAT
This sequence comes from Tuber brumale, assembly GCA_014065205.1. Lineage (NCBI taxonomy): Eukaryota > Fungi > Ascomycota > Pezizomycetes > Pezizales > Tuberaceae > Tuber > Tuber brumale. The sequence continues at coordinate 103,760 of JACCEG010000487.1, forward strand.
GACGGCACGGCAGTTCGCAACAACATTTATGAAAGAAATCTTTCGACTGCATGGACTACCAAAGGATATTATCATGGACCGAGGATCCATATTCACGTCAGGGATATGGAAGGAGATAACGGATGAACTCGGAATCAAAAGGAAACTTTCTACAGCCTTCCATCCACAGACAGATGGACAAACGGAAAGAACCAAAGGCATATTAGAGCAATATATGAGAGCATAAATCAACTAACAAAAGGACAACTGGGACGAATTACTACCGATAGCGGAATTCGCATACAACAACGGAAAACAAGAAACGATTAAGACGACACCCTTCTATGCGAATTACGGTCTCGACCCAGAATATCAGGCCATAGGTCATACGACCAAAGGACTGATAACGGAGAAAGAAGATATGAGTAAATTACACGACAACCTACGAGCAGAAATAACGACAGCACAATTACAACAAAAAGAAAACTACGATCAACACAGAAAACCCGATCCACACCTACGACAAGGCGACAAGGTGTGGATACTACCAAGGAATATACGAACAACAAGGCCATCCAAGAAATTGGATTACAAGAAAATGGGACCATTCGAGATAACGAAAAAGATAGGGAAACGAGCATATAAACTCGACCTTCCCCCATCTATGAAGATACACAACACATTGCACACCTCGCTTTTGGAACCCTATCAAGACAACAAGCTTTCTTCACAAACGATTACACCTCCTCCGCCTATCGAATTAGACGGAGAACCAGAATACGAACTCCAAGAAATAATCGACGCGGGCTTATACCACGGTAATCTTCAATACCGTGCTAAGTGGACCGGTTACTCTCCCGAACAGGATCAAGAGTGGTACCCAGCTACCAACTTTACAAACGCGGAAGATGCCCTCAACCACTTCCACCAACGCTACCCACAGAAGCCGTCAACCGAGCGTCGAGGACGCCCCAGACGACTTCGAGTTCGTGGATAGCCGAAAAAGCCCTCCACCAGATGCCACCAAGTGGGTGACAGCAGAAGACGAGATCAGAATCAAGAAGGAGGAAGAGGAGAAGACCATTGAGGCCGAGTGGGCAAAGGTGGTCAAAAGCGACGAAAGAAATCATGCCGTCTATCATTGGACAGCATGCACGGACGACGGGTGCCCGGTGCACCTAGATGGAAAACAACGAAGCAACCTCTTCCCGAGTAAGAAGTCGGCGACAAAGCAAGCGCCACCAGCGACGCCTATTCAGGCCGAATGGGCAACACAACCGCAACCTCCGCCCACGGGCCCATCACATCACGAAATCTCCCGGCAGAACTGCATGCGCATGTACTGCCCATACCACCGAAGACAACAATGGGAAGCCAAGCAGTCAACCCAAAAGGTTCCGAGGACGGAACCTGAGGAGGGGGGGGATACAAAAACCTTTGTATCCAAGGAAGAACTACGCCGAACGATCGAACGCTTAAGACGAGAGAACGATCGGCTAGTGGAGGAAACAAAATGGCAAGCGGAAACGATCGCCCGCCTGGAAAAAGAAGGCGGAATGCATCGGCAAATGATGGAAGGATCGAAGAGGGGGGCCAACATAATCCGCGCCTCCTACAACGAAAGAAAAGCGCAATCAGACGAAGCGCTACGGAAGGAAAAGCTCAAACGAAGAGCCATTATCGACGAGGTATGCGGACTATGCCGCGAGACAAACGACAATGCGAAACGCCTGCGGAGATTCCCGCACCGCCTCTACGATGAGAGATTTTAAGCTCGAAGGGACTCGAGCTTAGGAAGGGAGGAGCTAATGTCACGAATGTGGCTTAGCTAGGAAAGGTTTTCCCATGACTCATAGTTATGAGTCACAGGTATGTTTTGTTTCGCACATCACCTCATTAGAGGTCATGGGTTTCGCACATATGACCACTTTGGTCATATGATATGGTTATGATAATATGTTATGTTTCGCACATGACCTCATTTAGAGGTCATGGGTTTTGCGCATGTGACCATTTTGGTCATATGACTAGTTTATGATGTTTTGGGTATGACTCACAGTTGTGAGTCATACGTGACGCGTGACTTAAAAGATGAGTCACGAGGGCGTGAAGGGCAACTATATAAGGAGGACATTAGGTCCGAGTAGATAGG
>JACCEG010000488.1:0-61316 GCA_014065205.1 Tuber brumale
ACATATCATCATAACCATATCATATGACCAAAGTGGTCATATGTGCGAAATCCCATGACCTCTAATGAGGTCATGTGCGAAACATAACATACCTATGACTCATAACTATGAGTCATGTGAAAACCTTTCCTTGCTAAGCCACATTCGTGACACTGTGCCAGATTTCTGCCAAACCTGATCCATCCCACCTCCAATCCCAATCTCAATCTTCACCTCATCCGAATAAAACCGCCGTCGCCAATCCTCCACCGTCCAATATCGCCTTTGTCTACACCACAGGAGCCTTTTCCTCTTAGTTTTGGAGTCAAGAAAAGGCTTGCGACGTGGGATTCTCAAGTGAAACTCGAGTTTATGGAGTGATTTCTTGATCGTGCGAGGGTGACAATTTAACCCGGACTTTGCAGTAATCTCGGCTAAGGTAGCCCGCGGGTTTTGCTCTGCTGTTCGATTAAGCCTACGAAGCTCACGAGGTCCGATCTTCTTGGCTCTCCCAGGTCGGGTACAGTTTTCCCCTGATTTAGTCGTCTTCCATTTCCAAATGATTTTGGCGATGTTTGACTTTGACACAACTGTGCGGTCGGCAATTTGGCGGTGGGTATAACAGGCAGCATGGAGTTCAATCACCTCCATACGCTCGACTTTTGTGCATTCACGTCGCTTCCCATTGATCGTTCTCGGCATTTTCGCTGTGTATGCGGGGTGATGAGTTTTGGTGAGGGTTGTGGTTGAAACCGAGCGTGCCTACTCACTTTTTTCACCCCACTTGTATTATGTAGAAGATACCTTAAAGTTGTATCACAACAAGAAAGGAAACACAAATCAATATTGCAGGAAAGTTTATTAAACAATGTTTTTCTTATAGGTTAACTCATAGATATATATCCTAAATACAAAATTGATTTTTACTGGAATTGCTTTATTTTAAAAAAAAAAATTTGTTATTGTAAGGAAGTGTTTTTTCTGAAGAAAATAGAAAAAGCTGTTTATTATAAGAATTTTTTTTTTGGTTGCAACACTTCAAACTCATTTTCCTGCTGACAACCAAAAAAGCCGATGTGTAGGTTTTAACAAAACCACACTCAAATATTATTTAGTAATCGGGCTTCTGTCTCTTGCCACTCCAGTATCAGTGCCAAAACCAAACCCATACCCGCTGATACCCCACGCCCCATAGATGTATGATATAGGAAGGCAAATATGATACATGGAGATTGAGGCCACCGCTCACCCTCATCCAATATCACTCACACCATTCATGAATCCTATGATACACATCGTTGAGGGGATTCTGTTGGGACTATCACTAGAAATGCGGAATCAGAGGAGAAGAAGTTCTTGATTGATTTTTGTATCTCAAAAGGAGAATAAGAGTTAGTAAGAGAAGAAAGGAGAAAACTCAGGTAACCGAAGGATTGAGGAAAAGCAAGGGGCAGTATGAAAGAAAAGTGATGACACTGTAAACAGAACGCGTAATCATCTTTTCTAACAGATTCCACAAGACGACCCTAATGTATACCTCTCGCAGAGGCCATGAGCCCACTATCCAATGACATCCACCTCCGGAGGTATCCCAGTGGTCCCTCGATTCACTAATGACCTCTGTTCCACCTGAGGACGTCCGATTAGCCCCAGTAGGTCTCCAGCCCTCCACGCTGCTAGATAGGTACCAGTATACCATCTTTGAAGGGGGCAAGGTGAGGTCATGCCTGGATAGGGTGCAAGGGATGGCGTAGCAGTCCAGCAATCTGGCTCTTAAAGCTAGATTTCCCCGTTAAAGGCGCCATCCGCTTGCCCGGAGGATCTCTCCGAACGTGGGGCCTGATGTGAATATCACCACTCTGCGTGGGGAGAGGATACAGGATGAGAGTCTAGCGGGGCGGGTGGGGAGGGCTGTGCGTTAGTTTTCTGGAATTTTTACTAGCACACGGCGTAAAGCTCGTGTGTAGGCTGTTGGGACTTCCTCCTCCTCAGTAGAAACCAGTCGTGAACATATCCTTCGAAGAACCAGCCCGCAGCGCTTCGAAGGGGCTGGTTGGCGGGAAAGGTGTTTGAAGAGCATGAGGCAATCGTGCTGTGAGCGTTCTAGGGCCTTCTCATAAACCCTGTATGCCATCTATCGTGTTATTATTCGCGCAGGATACAAGCCTGTCTTAGTAGGATGCATGATCGCCATTCGGTGTGACGAGTCCTGGTGCACTGTATGCACAATCGTTTCATGCCCTCCATTAGCTATGAATCCCTCTATTTCTCGATATACCTGACTAAGGTAGATTTCGAGGCTTTTGTTATACAGCTCATTATTCGTCACATCGATCAACTTCAGGAATGTTCTTGCCCCAGGGCCCAAGCATGCAAATGTCGTAATGAGTTTGTCGATTTGATCTTGTGTAGGGAGCTCCTCAAACTCTAGCCTATTAACACTCGCGTTAGTTATTAAGCCTGTTGTGCTCTACTCAGGCACAAAATAGGTTTTAGTGCACTACTTGGCTGGTGCTAGCAACGCACATCCCTGAGACTGTCCACTATAATTTATTTTACGCAGGAGTATGAAGGAAGGAGTAATACCAGTAGGCAGCAAATATTTCTGGCCATTCCCAAGTACTCATAAAATATAGTGAGACATTACGCTCCCTTTCCCATTTCCTAGATGCTTTCACCCAATCCTTCCAATGTGTTGACCCGGGTTGAAAATGAGTCCACCGGGCCCGACCCAAACCCAACCTTAACCCGGTTAGCCCAACGAACACAGCGGATTTATGTGTAAAATGAACTAATGAGAAAATTGGTGTATTCTAGTGTTTTAGATGCTAGATAGCATCTCAAAATGACTTATTTGATAACTAACAGATACCAATGCATGGCCGAGAGATGGTAGTGGTGTGGATTGGAAACACCGAGTTAGGCCGTGCGGGCCAAACAAATGGCCCACAATTTGGAACCAAAATAATATCGATGCCATTCTATCCCTAACGTGATACATCTGATTTTGTCAGTCAAGTGTGTCAATATGAGAGAGGACTATTCAAACAGAGATCCTAGTTGATATGAAGGAAGACTAACCCGTAGTGATTGTATATCCGTTATCAGGTATTAATTTTTGGAGGTATGATACCAGAAACGAGCGATAGCTGAATACTACTGGAATTTAAAGGATTAGCATCTCGTATAAAATATCTTGATCAAGACAATTTCCCAACACCTACTCGAGTATTCATTCCGCGTAAATAGGGCTTTCCAGTTCCGTGGGCTCGAGCTATCGTGTGGCCGAAGGCGATAGCTCAAGAAGGAAAAAAAAATTTGTTGGGTTCGATGGGTAACCCGGGTTGAGCATTCCTAAACCCAACCCAGCGATGGGCCCGGGTTAACCCAACGAATCCCGGACCCATTGGAAGGTTTGCTTTCACCTTCTCGGGGGGAAGCGGCGAGCAAAACAAACCACCAGGAGGAGGTTGAAAGATTCCATGGGGAGTTTTGTAGGGTCTCATCATATACTGTGGGCCGGCGTTTATGCAGTCCGCGCACTAGGAGATATGACAAAGCGTCTCTGCAGGAAGCTTAGGGTGGGCACATGCCCATAGTCATGGCGAAATGCGGCATGAATGGCGGCCCGTTTCACGCCGTTCGTGGCAAGTAACGATGGGATACAAATGAGCCCAATATATCCTCTCGTTTGGCTTCATCTGAAATGGATCCAGCGGAATACAGTACCCGTCCTGACCTTGCAAGAAGGCTGCAAATTGATCATTATATATCACTCACTACGGTAGGCATTGCTAGTCGCCAAGCATCCCTAGAACATCCATTCCCTCATCATTTCGTATTTATACAAATTCGTCTCATAAAGCATAGATCACAATGCAAGCTAAATCCACTCTGATATAATAATACAAGGAACAAAAAAAATGCACGGCTAAAATAAATCAAAATTCGTCTTCGCCTCCCCTCCGTTCACAAAGTACACAGCCGCCCTGGACCCTTTGTCTGATAAGGGCGGCATGTGTGACCTTGGTCCCCACGCTGCGTCCCATTACACCTAGTATTTCTTCCTCCACACCATGGCCGCATACCTCAGGTACATCCGCCTCGCTGCCGTGAGCAATTACAAGGCAGCGTACGTGGAAGACGTGTCGGCAGGCAAAAGCTATGAGAGTATCCTTCTCTATACCATTATTAGCCAAGTTTCGTGAATGGAGAAAGAATGAAAGATTGGCTATCATACCTGTGAGTTCGAAGTCGACCTTGCATACACCACATGCATATCTCCCGCCAACACCAAGACCAATTTCCTCCCGCTCGAGTTCGACATCCCGAACTGTTCCGCCGTCCTCAGTAGCTGAGCCCTCCGCCTCGGTGCTAAGGTAAAGCTCTCGCTCGATCGCAACCTCGAATTTGACACCCCGTCGCTGCCCTTTGCGGAGCTCTCCCATGCCTCTCGCCACTTCGCTTCTAAGGACTTTTGCAACTCCGTCGCAGATGCTCCATTGCACGCCGTACTCTTTCAGGATCTTTCCCAAGGCGGCCTTAAGCCCCTCAATTTCTAGCCCTGTCGGAATCCTCCTTACTAGAGTAATCGGATCAATAGTGGTTCCAACGTTCTCAAGAAGCCCGCGAATGAACTTTGGCTTATCCATAGAGTAATCCAACAGATCATTCCAAAGATCCGGATCATCCTGAGTCTTCGCGAATGCGATAGCCTGAGAGACATCGGCCAACTTGTCGATAATAAGGAAGAGCGCACGCTTAGTTTGCCCGGTCTTAGAGAGCAGATGAACCAACTCTGGTATATAGTTTCGCCTCTCGCACACTGCAGATGCCTTCTCTAAGGAGTATGAATGACTATCCTTAAGGAAGTCCATTAGTAACGGCCGGTCGTACTCGGCAAACAACTCGACCATCAAGTCTCCAAATTCTGCTAATATTCCTCCCCCTCCAATTCCAATGCCCTCTCCACCCATCCCAGAACTATCTCCAGCACTACCTATCCACAACCGACGGAGATAGAAAAACAAGAATAGCTTTCCACCAGCAACCTTGTCATCGTCTAGTTGCCGCACCACCATCTTCGGTCCAACAATACCATGTCCAGCCTCTTGTACCAACAAGCCAATCGCCTCCTCCGTTCCCCCCTCCAACTCAGCGATACTTGCATTCTGCATCTGCTCATCAGACACCCGAAGCTTTATGAAAGATAAGATATCGTCCTTGACAGCGTCGACAAGACGGAATTCCCTGATGAGTTTGAATGCCTCGTCGGCATTCTTGAGTATGACATAGAATTTCAGTGCATTCCTAGGCTCGGCGACGACCATAAATAATTTCGCAAGGCACTCTTGCAGTATTATCCAGTCCTCATCTCCTTCATAAACGTCATCTTCGCGGTTGTCAAGCTTCCTCTCAACGGCATCAATGATAGTCCGGGGATCGTACAACGACCTCGAGCCCTCCGGTCTCCAGTCGTGCGCAAGAAGCTTTTGGAATCGCCGTCGATCATGTGTGAGATAATGTGCCAAAACAATCTCATATATCACGCTTGGTAGTGGCGGTGATAATGGCGTGCTGGGTATGTAAGGCGTGATTTCCTCTATCTTTCCAGCTGCTTCGAACACCCACACCCAGTGCTCCCATCTTCCCGACACTCCCAAAACTTTCCCGCATACGGCACCAGCCGTAGTCCAGTCACCGGCATCAATCAAGCTCCGCAGCCATAACTCGCCAATTCTCCGTTTTTCTTTTTCTGCGGCAGAGGACATCTGAACAACCTTATGTCTGCCGCCACTGATGGTTGAATCAGAGTCATAGGCTGGGTCCGAAGCATCAGCATCAACCACAATCCGCTCAATCTCATCGTACTCGCTTAAAGAGGCAGTATCAGACGAAATAATGTCGGGCTGCGCATCGACTAATTCCCACGCATCCTTGTATTTCTCCTTCTCTAACAGCCATCCTAGGTGATCTTTTGGGCTTCTCTCAGTAGCAAACACCACATCATAGGGACTAGTAATATAGATTTTCTTGCCCGGATATTCCTCCCACCCAACATCTTCCTTTCTCTCCTTCATTCCCCGGAGACCAGACAGACTTCCCGAGGCCTTGCTCACACTCGCATTGCTGAAACTTTCTCGTCGAGACACGCTGCCTAGACTTCGCACACTCGCTGCGCTAGAAAATATCTGTGTAGCATTCACTCCCGCAGCCCACAAATAATTGCTTGCGGTACTTATACCGAGAATGTCACCTTCTCCAGAAGCTGAAGGAGGGCGAGTGATCATAGGTGGGTTAGTCGGTAAAACACCAAGGTGGTAATCACCAACAGCCAGGCCCTCGAATCTGCTCATCAACAATTCGTCCGCGCTTACTTCTTCTGACGTGTTAAGATCAATAAATCTCAACTCAGGAGTAAGTGCATTAGTTCGCCCACGGCGAGTGCGGGACCCGGAACTCGGGGAGGCCCCAGCACCAGCACTAGAAGAAGATGCCTGCCCAGGCTCAGGAGACGATGATGTTTCTTCCTTGAGGTAAGCCAGGAGCAGAACAAGAGATGGGGTATACATGGTTAAGCCAGAAATAGTGCAATCGGTTTGCAAACTAAATGGTCATTGTCAGCATTATCTTCCGATGTCACGTTTCTTTCGGGTACCCACATGTGCACAATCTCTGCCCACCCAGCCCGCTTCTCCTCTTCCCCCGTTCCATCTCCCGCAAAAACATCCATAACCCAAATCGTACCACCCCATCCAACCAAGAGTTTCTCTCGTTGCCCCCAGTCAGTTCCCATCGAGGGTTTCCCTTTCACTGCTGTAGGACTGACGTCGTCTGCGGTGGTCAGGGTTCGGCCATCCACATCATCCTCAGATAAATTACGCCTATCAATCCACTCGAGTCTCGGTTTGTGAACCGCCGCCAATTCCTCAGGGATACTTTCTGGCCTCTCGATTGCCGAGATTCGCTTCCAAGCGATCTCCCCCACTGGCCGCCCACCAACCCCTAAACCTGGAATCCAACTCGCTAATCCAGGATTGACTCCGATGCTCGGGCCTCCTTCACCTCCTTCGGTAACCTCTTCCTTTTTAACCTCTGGCGGTACGATATGAGATCTCATAATCTTAATCCCCTGCTCGTTTGTCCAGGCCACAAATCTTGGTGATTCTTTACTCCACGAGATCGCGGATATAGCGCCTTCCCCAGAATGTAAGACAGTATCCTTACCACTACCACCCCCCAACCCCATCCATGCCATTCCACCGCCCCCACCTGCTGGCGGTGCCACAGAGAGAATCAGGTTCCCTGCCAGTCCACCAGATATAAAGGTTCGATCGGTACGAAAGTTTGGGGATAGCGCTACTGATTGAATTGGGCGTTTAAAATTTTTGAAGGTAATTTCCGACTTGGAATATGGGGCAGCTGACGAATTGTTGCCAGGGTTGGCGGGAAGGAGGGGCACGATACAGACAAGGCCATCAATAGCAGAAGTCGCAACATGGATATTGCGGTCCTGATGAGCGGCAAAACGACGGATTTGAGCCGGGAGTGGAGGAGGGGGAGGCGGTGATACCGAGATGGAGGTTATTGAGGCCGAATGCGCGTGGTAGACCCGTATGCTATTGAGCGATGGTAGCGATAATATATGCTAGATAATAGATTCGAACGCTAATCAGCAATAGAGTCTCCCGAGCCCAATAGTGATGAACATCGCAAGAAATGTGGCTCACAATGTTCCCGTTGTGGGTTCCTATAATCTGGTCGTACGGATTAGCACTCAACCAGGGAACACGGCCAGAATGATACAAACCATCCTCTCGCCAAAGACCAAGCTCGCAGATACTGCATCGCCATTCCGATATACCCCCCCTAGCGACCGTGTTAAGCGAGTGTACTTCAGTCGGGGCTCCTCATCTTCCTCCTCCTCTTCCGTCGCTGCCTCCTGCCCTCGGTCCTGCCCTTCAATTTCCTGTTGCTCTTCCTCGTGTTTGAACTGACTGGGAGGCGGTGAAGACGACATTGTGTATAGAGCTGTATTTAGAACGAAAGGGAGATGGGGAAGGGGGCAACAGAAGCGGAGAAAGCGGTGCGAATCCGAAGCTCCCAGATCAGAGCTTGGGAGACGTGTACTGCACGACGACTGGCTGTTTGTCACGTGATAAGGCTTGGCTGCATTGCCAATGCCATAACCAACCAATATCACGAAATATCACTCACGAAGTACCCATTGATGCAAGATATGACTGTTTGCGGTGGGCAGTCCTTTCCAGAATCCATGATAGCCCAAACATAGTAACTCCGAAAGCCTGGTTGCCTTTCTCACTGGAAATTCTGAAAAAGTCCTACCGTAGGCCATACTAGTTCGTTGACGGCAAAGTTCTACGGTGGGTGATTTAGCTTCTTTAAGGGCAAAAAGGGACTCGATTCGAGAGAAGAGAAGAGCTTCCAAGCTTTGAAATTGGCTATCCTTCAACTAATAACTAGCAACGGCCGTAAGATGCAATTCGGTCTTGGGGACCCCTCATCCCACGACCCCGCCTTCTTAGCCGGGGGTCGGCTGAGAGAGGCTAGAGCCAATAAACCCTCGATTCCTACATCACTCCTGGTCCCGTGTTGCGCTAATACCGTACTGTGTAAGAGGGTTCTTGGTATAATATTCGAGCAGTGTTTATGGAATGCACCAAAAGAGGATATATTACGGGTGTGTCCGTCATTGGGTATCGAGGTTAATCTGTTTCCCTAGACCTTGCTTAAGAGCTATTGTATACAGATCCCCATCATCATGAGCGGAGCGAACACAGGGGGTATCCTGGAGCCCGAATTTGTATGGCCAATCATCCGTGCGTACCCGAGCGCACATACAAAATTCGAACCCCAGGATACCCCCCATGTTCGCTCCACTCATGATGGGGACCTGTATTGTATTAGGGGGATCACTCCATGTACCGGTACCATGTGCTGTGTACTAAGCGAGAGAGTACCGTATGATAATACCGGTATCCGGTCAGTCACTAAGAGCGTATTTTGCCCACCATAATTCGAGATAGCAATTTTGGAACCGACCAATCACAGCACGCAAAGCGGGATTATGTAAGCTGGTTTGGGTTATCCTATTGGTCAGTTACAAACGCTATGATATCTCAAATCATGATTTGAAATTACACACAGCTCAAATCATGGTGCGCTAAACACGCCGAGAGACTCTCTCCTACGGAGGTACAGCGTATAAGTTTTGTAGATTTTGCTAGCAGGGATGTACTGCAGGCTGGAATAAGTGCAGCAAATCCGGTATGGTGGCTTGGCTGCTTGTGTGAGTGAAGATTTTTCACAACTCCTTCAATTCAAGCAAACGCTGAGCAAACACAGAGAAAATCCCCGGGGTCAGAGAGGTTTATTGGCAAGTTCACCGCAAGGGGCCTTAACCATATACAAACAAAGAGATATGTCCGAGCCGGCGACCCCCTCACCCCCACCACCGCCGAAAGGGTTCCATTTAACCCGCGATCAGCGTCAAGATTGTCAACTGCTACGTGCTATCAGCTGGAAATATGCTCGAATCCAGGAACACACTGGGTTCTCTCTTCGCCAAATTGGCTATGCATGCTCTTCCAATAATGCATGCCCAGCGACTCCCAAAAAGCGTTCTGGTCGGCCTCATGTGCTTACTGAAGCACAGGTTGAGGATCTGGTCGCCTATGTTTGCTTGTCAGCAAGGAATAGACGTCTTTCTTACGAGCAGCTAGCAGTGGAGCTAGATTTTGGAGTTGGGAGAACTGCTATTCGAGCAGCATTGATGAGGGAAGGGTTCCACTGATGCCACACCATGCGTAAACCACCGATCACGGAACGAAACCATATTATAAGACTCCAATGGGCTGAGAAGCATGTGGGCTGGACCGGTGAGCAGTGGAATTCCATCTTGTGGACGGATGAAACATGGATAACGGGTGGTCGGCATACAAGGACTTGGGTTACGAGGAGGTCTGGGGAGGAGTGGGATCCAACATGTATAGTAGAAAAGCATTAAAGAAAGCGGGGATGGATGTTTTGGGGTTGTTTTCACAGTGATATACAAGGTCCTGGGATATTTTGGGGAAAGGATTGGGGGTCTATAAACTCAGAAAGCTACTGTGCGCATACTGTGCCAGTAATTCATGTGTATATGGAATTGTGTCGGCGTGATGGAATTTATTTAAAACTTATACAGGATGGGGCCCCAGGACATGCAGCAGGAAATACTACTGCTGAGCTACAGGAGAGAGGAATTGAGGTTATCGATTGGCCACCTTTCTCCCCTGACTTGAATCCTATCGAGAAGGTATTGCATATTATGAAAAATTATCTGCAAGATAATTTTCCTGAGAATATGTCATACGATCGATTACGGGATGCAGTCAAGGAAGCTTGGAGGATGGTTGTGCAGCATGAGTTCAGAGAGCTGATCGAAAGTATGCCTTCCCGCTGTCAGGCGGTTATTGAGGCCAATGGCCTCTTCACGAAATATTAGATAAATTTTCATTCAAACAGAATACACCTCTATGACTTCCATTTCAGTTGTTTCCCGAGGCCCTTGGCATGTATGCCGAGCCACTATACCTGATTTATTGCACTTGCCCCCCCTGCCGGCAGCAAACCCCTGCTAGCAAAATCTACAAAACTTATACGCTGTACCTCCGTATTGCAAAATTTCCCCCCACACAACGCCTTTTCATTTTCCGCAAACACTAAAATTGGTAAGGGGCTCGGGAAAGTGGTTCGCCGGCCCGGCTATGCTAGTCTACCTTGGCCCGAAGGGGGTTTCGAACTCCCGGAGTTCCCTATTTCAAGTTGGCACTGGCCAGTTTCTCAGGCATTTGACCATCAGAACTGGTCATGACATACCGGTATCCTCTTCCCAGCCCCCAATCACGCGATAGAACCTGATACAAGATATCGTCTTGGAACAAACCACCCACCACAGCGCTGCAAACTTTAGTGTTCCCACAGCGTAGATCACTATACGATACCATAAGCGGGGCCCAGCGTATGGCCCTTCGACCCCAAATGTATGACGTTTATTTGTATCGATAGCAACCCTTATGCAATAGGGCTTTTTGTCATGCAAATACGGTATCATACGCCCAGTGGTCTTGATGCGAGTAGGACCGAAATGGATATAGATAGCCTGCAACTCTAAGTGCAAAAGTAGAATGGTAAAGACTACCACAGGGGTCAAAATTCACTCAACCAAATTGATGTACAGTAACTTCCCCCATATCCTCTAGTAGCCAATTCTGCAGTGGAGCTACAGCACATCGACCAAATTTAGGTTGATCATCACCCGCCCTTCTTCATCTAACCTGACGAGTAACCTCACCCAAAAGTACTCTACACCACCAGTCTTAGGGGCTGACTCTACCAAAGCAAATCTACATATCACATGATCAGGAAACGGAATCGAAACTGACCCGATTGAGGGCTCTATCGTGCGTTGCACAATTATGGCCTTTCCACTCTGCTGTGTTGGAGCGCGCGCATAGTGGACTATGTATGCATTTCTGCATAGGGCTCAGTCGTTGCCCCCGTGAGGATTGGTAACCTCTGTTTTCTTTCCTTAAACAGTCCGCTTTCTTCTACTTTCCCCGATCCTATGATACCGCCCCCCCACTTTCTCCAGCCCAATCAACCAATCAACGCCGACTTCCTCTCAACCCCACGATGTAAACGTAACACATATCCATGATGGTCATGTTTACCACTGGCGGCTCGCGCGGCAGGGTATGTCTGTTATCGATCGTTTCCTCCATCCCGCCTGTCCCATCTGGTGCGCAATCATGAGGAAAGCATCGAGAAATGTGTGCACCCCGGCCCCACCCCCACCAAATTTCTATCCCGACTAGTGCACAAAGTGGTGACCAAAGCAATGGGGCAGACAGGCGATGCGTAGCAGACTGTCCAATTCAAGTACTTTGAGAAAGCACTAAGCACAAAGGAAAGCCCCAATACCAAATCTCCATGTCCGCACTGCTCCAGGGCCCGGAGGCAGCTCCTGGAGCCCACCAGGATCCTTGGCGTCATGCGACGCATCCTTCCTCCTAGCATGGCTCTCAGGCCCATTCGGCCAAGACCCCTAGAGTTCTGTCGGAAACCAGATGAACCGCACAAAGGAGCAGCGAGATTCCCCTTCTTACAGATCCAGATGTCTTTGTTCGCGAGAGGTTCGCTATCTTTACCAGCACCCTATTGGTTATTGCACTGAGAAAGCCCGCGGGTACCAATGAGCCCCCCGTCAACTCGTAATGTACTTGAGAACAGAGGCGCCAAGATCCCCGATTTTGGACGTAAAACACCAGTTCTTGGCATTTCTGTGTCCGGATACTCACCCCCGACGAGTAGTGCGGGTAAACAATACGGACAAGGTGGCGAAATGGAATGAGACATCATATGAAGGGCTCTGTGCAGCGGTTAGGGTCTTTCCCTTCCAACTGCAGGAGATGGGGAAATACATGGTGGTGGACGGAGGCATGGAGAGTTTGTATGGGATCAGAGAAAGGACAACAAGGAATGAGTTTTCCCACAAACCTATTCTGGGTTATGTTATGTGAAGGGGAGGACCACAAATTGTTGGGGGTTCTGCGATTGGGCTATACAAGTCAAAGCCGTTCAATACCCAAAGATTTCCCCGGAAGGAGATCAATAATTTCTCTGGAGGCACCATAAGCTCCCCAGGCATGGTCATAACATCTCACTCGAGAGTTTTTGTCACCTCACCCCTGGTCGCCTTCGACCAAATCGGCAAGGGAAACCCCGTTCAGCTCACATGGGGGGAAAAAAAAACAAATAAAGATCAACCACCATTCAAATAACCAACCACTCACCGATCCCCACCCGTGCAGTTGTCATCGCACTGTGGTACTACCGCAGCTCCAAAAAGCTTGTCATTCCCTACCCACCATTCCGCCTCCGCCTCCGCAGACTGGAATTACTGGCACAGCACAAGTACCGGTACAACATGCCTTTTCTTTCTTTTTCTCACGCTTCTCCCACAGACCGAGGACCGGCGTGGTATTTGCCTCTGTTAGTCACTCAGTCAATACGTTCTGCCACCTCTCGATCGGGGTGAGGTCTACTCGGTTATACCTCCCTTCCCCTGAGGCTTCTCGCCATCCTATCAAATGATTCAAATCAACCGGTCCGAGTAGTACTGGAGTACAAAGCCCGGCACTTCCCATCCACAAAATCAAATAGGATCAAATGAAAAGGAAAGGAAAAAAGCAATCCACCACCACTAATTCCGCTAGGAATGTGTTATTTACTTTCTTCTTTAGTCACCAACTCGCAGCCATCATCAAATGGATGGTATCACACACACACACACAGCCAACGCCGCCGCTGTATACTGGTGTATCTCATGCCTCTCGCTCCCCCCTCTCCTCTTCTTCCTGTTCCCTCCACCTCACCCTGAAATACTGAGATAAGCTTTTTTTCTCCCCTGATTTTCTTGGGACTTTTTTTCTTCTTTTCTTCACTCCTCCCTTTCGCTACCTTTGGTTCGGACCAAATGAGAAGAAGAGCTTGAAGAGCTTGAAGATCAAGAAGGCAAAAGGGCTGAACCACTTCCCGGCGCGCGCGCGACATTAAAGAATGTATCGGGTACGGGCATGGCTGTTATCAGTTTTGGGAGCACTATCGGTATTGATGTGCGGGGGGGGAAGAAGGGGAGGAGGATTGGTGAACGGCCATTTCAATGTTATCTATCCGCAGCAGAGGGGATATTCTTATGAGACGCAATTTCACTTTCCATGTAAAATTCCCCCTTTCCTCCTGCTCAGCTTGTGTTTGACTATTTACTAATTCATTCTATAGGCGGAGGTAACGAACATAGCCCCCACCCTCTCTCTCTCTCCATACAGAGTCACCCTGTAGGAATATGTAAGAACCTAATCTCACAATAAATAAAATCCAAAACAGGCATCCCCCCAACAACCAACCGTTCCCTATGGCCTACTACCGGCGGCGCCCTCTCCCTCATCCCCATCCACGCATTCGCATTAACAACGGTTAACATCGCGCTCGGCTCCGACATCGATGAAAATATACTCTCGAACCCGTACAACGTTTCCATGCTCCCACTATTCAATCAGACGGGCGCCAATAGCACCTTCTGTCTTCCAAAGATCAAGATCCCGAAGAAGATCGTGGGGCGTGTGGAGGACGGTGTCAACGCTACCATTCAGGTTATACAGTTGACCGGGACGGGGGCCGCCTTGTATTCTGTATGTTGCTTTCCTTCCCTCCACCGCCACCTTGCTCGCCCGTCGTATTAGTGGATGGACTGGTAGGGCTAACCGTGAGGCTGGGGGTGGAAATAAAGTGCATCGACATCACCTTCTCGGACAAAGAAGCGGACCGCTTCGGCGCTCCTGAGGTCTGGAATAACACCTGCGTTAACGGGACAGGGATGGGAGGGTATAGACTCGGTGATAAGGATCCTTCAAGGTCAAATGCCACCGTTGTCCTAAGCGCCTCTTCCTCCCCCGGGAGGTTCGCCGCTTCATCATCACCATCCCTAGCTTTACCGTTCCTGGCCCTCGCATGGTTCTACATTCTTGGGTTTTCAAACATCATTTGAAGGGAAAAACATCCTTTGTTTGGGTCACGAGTTGTAGTGTATTTTTAAATTTCGCTCTATCCTCTGTAAGAATTAGTGGATGCAAACCTCAAGCCTTTTGATCCCAACTATATACATACAGTGCATCACAATCATACCCCGCTCTTGTACCGTATATAAATCCTATGATAGATCCCGAAGATGACCCGGAAACCTCCCCATCCCGTATGAACCCCTTTGAGTTACAAATTTCTTTATGCAAAAAGCCTGAATAGTTTGTCCGGATCACGCACTGTACCGAACGCCCCCCCCCCCTCGAATTTTAGCCATCGGGATAACGGGGGTGCGACTGTGTTCGCAGTGTACAGTTACTTATGATAGTATACTGTACTTTGTATCGTGTGCTGTGAAACTCTCCGGGGCTCGATGGTGGTTAACCCACCTCAAGAACGTGGTACCTTGATGTTTTTATTACAGTACTTTACACTACAAGTACTTGTACCGTACTATTTACTATGTTACTATAAGCTGTGTTTCCTAATTCAGCATTGCTTAGACTAATACTTTCCACTCGATGGATTCGCTGGTTTGTGCCGATCTGCCAAGTTTTGACTTACTTTCTTATTCGTGGTAGAGAGTTAGCGCGTGGTGGTTGGTGGTGGTAGGGAGAGGGGTATTTACGGGTCGATGTGTAAAAGGTTTATTGGACTGGGGATTTTCTGATGAGGATAGCACGCGTTCTGCCAATGCTGTGGAACGGTAGCCTACTCGAGTATCATATGTGCGAACAATATTTATCTGCCCATTGTGATGGTCGATAACTACAAGCAGAATATTTTGATTTTGATTTTTCCACCCCCTCCCACCATGGCCAATGCTTAGTAGAGAGGGACGGGCACAAGAGATGACAATAACGATCCGGAAAACCCCCCCACATATCTAACTAATGTTCTTTGGTTCAAAAAATCGCCACAAGAGAAGAAAGAAAGAAAGAAAAGAAGAAAATAAAAAATAAAATAACCTTTTGTATTCAACTAAAAACTTTTAACTCAAGATTAAGAAGAAAAAACTAATTTCCATCCCCGCCAACGGTTTTGCTATCCTCAAGCTCCTCAAAAGTGTTCGGTGGGACCTCGTACAACCTAAGCACGGGTCTATTGGGGTCTTTGACAAGTACGTACTTGCCCTCGGGCATGTGCATGCACATGTCAACGATGGTGCGAACAATACCCCATCCATTAGAGAGATTCAGATTCATCTGGTTAGCGAATTCGCGGGGCTTGTACCCGACGACACCGAGGATTACGTGACGATTGTTATCCTTGGGGTTTGCACGGGAGACAAATCTGCGGGAGAGTTGGTTAGGAAGGAGTCACTGATAATGGGAGAGGGTAGATATTACCCTAACTTCATCACGTCTGCTTTCGCAAGGATGGCCTGGGCAGTCCAGCGGGCGAGCTTGCTGGAGTTGTTCTTCATTTCCGTCGCCACGACTGCACCACGCTGGGAAGAGAGCTTTGCACGCCAGTCGAGTGCTCCCCCGCTTCCCTGCGCGCGTCCATCAAATTCGTTCAGTGCCTTGACGGTGAGGAACGTGTCTTCTCCGCTAGGAGTCTTCATGACGGCATCCAGCTCTGTCCTCACAATAAGGTGTACCGGCTCCTCCTCATTTAGAGACAGATCGAAACGCCGGTATTTGTAGGCCTTGGAACCAAGTGGCTCGGTATCCTCCTCGTTGTAGAAAGGGTTGGGGTTCTCAAAGTCGTACTTTGACTCCTCGTTCACTGTTTGGATAGCAAAATTTTGGTTAATGAAAGTAGCTTCCATAGAAAGTGCGTGTGGCGCGTTGATGGAATCCTTATTTCCCTCACTAGCCTCCAGCGGTGGATCTGCAGCATTCTCATTGACCGAGACAAAGTCTAGTTGGCTGCCCTCCCGCTTATCGAAGAAAAGCTTCTTGCCTTCACGAACAATCACAATGTCCCAGGGGTAAACGGACCGAGGAGCACACATTAGCATCGACAATACAGAGTCTGTAGCGAATATTGTAGCCTCATCCTTCTCTGCAAGTTGCTGAATCACAGGGTCCTCAGTCGTGGTCGGGTTGAATATTACTCGGTCTTGAACAACGAGTTTGCGCTCGGCAGGCTTAGTACCAGCAGCTTTGTCGTAGCCACGGTCGTAGTAGTATAGGAATCCATAGTTGTCCACATCTTCACCCTCGTCAGTCTCAAGATTGAGCTTAGCCAGGCGGTTGAAATCGATTTCCTCGAGCATCTTCCATTCAGGCTTGACAACCACCGAGGCATCACGGTTGCGCTGCGGCTTGTCGTAGTCTTTCCAGCCGAAACGGCGGCCACGACCTCCCCTTCCACCACGATTGTCGAAACGACCTTGGTCTCTACCGCTGCGGTCGCCAGCTCTCTGGAAGGAACCTCCAGATCCGCCCGCTGCACCTCCACGTCCTCCACGTGAACTTGCGCCACCACGGCCACGGCCACGGAAAGTTGTCATGCGACCACCGAACCCTGTGCGAGTCTTTGTGCTGGTGCGTTGATTATCAACTACGGAGAAGGAAGCTTCGTCTTCAGCATGTTGATAAGAGAATAGACTTGATGTTCCGGCTCCGTATACTTGCTGATCTATGCCACATTGTTAGTGTGCCGCATACCTCAAGCATTTGAGGAAAAATATTTACCTCTGTAATTTCTGTTGTAGCCTTGTCTCCCACCTCTCTGATCCCGCCCATCCTTTCCACCCTCTGTTGTCCAATCCGCCATGCGACCGAGTTTATCCCCCTTTGAGTAAGGGGCATAGGGAACTTCATTCAGCGCCGATTCGATAGAGGCCGGAGGTCCCCAGCCATTCTCATGCTCAGGGAGAGCAGCTATTAAGGCGTTCAGCTCGAGCGGAGCCATGTTTTCTGCCTCAACGGATCCAGAAAAAAACTCACAGACTAGCTATAAATCGACGGATACTCGTTGATGGCGGGTTGTTGAGGTTGATTGTGGAGAGATGTTTGTGTGGGGCAACTTTTCCTCAATTCTTCCGTGGGCGTTTTTATTGGCGGGGCATGGGGCGAAAGCAAAGTCACAAACATTTTTTCAAAAATGGATATATCCCTTAAAGCAATCCTCTAATAGTGCTTCTATAGAATGAATTGAAATTTCTTAGGAGATTGAGCAATTCTAACTGCCTTCAATACATTTACAATTTTCACTCACAGTTGATATCAAAGCCTCTTCAGCCTCCTGGGCCTCCCCCCCTCCCCCATCCCGTCAACATCACAAGATGGTCGTCAAGATCCGTTTAGCACGCTTCGGTCGTCGACACGCACCAATTTACAACATCGTCGTCGCACATGCTCGGTATTACCTACGCTCTCAGCTATCCTCTGATGCACATTCAGCTGATATTCATAGGTCCGCACAAACAAATAGGCCGATAGAAGTAATCGGCACCTACGACCCTATTCCAGTCCCGCCAGTCGATGGCATAGGAAAAGGCACAAAGCACATTGAACTGGATACTGCGCGAGCGAAATACTGGCTGGGCACTGGAGCGCAGCCTTCGGATCCTGTGTGGCGATTATTATCCATGGTAAGTTGTATCGGGGGATCAGGCCCGTAGGTTGAAGATCGAGGGTGGGACCTGATGAAAGTGGTAGATTGGATTACTGGAGCCTAAATGGCCGGTTGCAAGGCTACAGAGCAAAGCGGGGAAGAGTGCAGTTAAACCGAAGGAGTCTAGGAATGTGGAGGATGTTACAAAGTCCATTCAGGGAAATATCGGGATCGGAGAACCTGGGGCAACCACAAGGGAAGCTTAATGTCTTTGCGATATATTTGGGACGGATTGTACAACATTTTCGGGCCGTTATGGGCGGGCTATCCCGAAGTGAATAGAAACACCATATCTCGAGAAAAGGAGGACTCAAAGAGTACCGTATCTGTACTCCAGTAGGTGGATAAGTTGGTGGAGTTTGCCTGTCAGACTCGAGGACTCCAGTGCGCCATGCACCAACTAGCGAATCGCATAAACTTTGCCTTGTTGCGGTGCTTCATCTACTCCTCGCAGAATGTCGAGTCAATTTTCGTAAGGTGGACACTCTTGATAGGCCCGTACCCTCATCCTGAAGACAGTTCACTCCCCCCGTCAACTTGGGCCCACTGCTTTTCTGTTGAGGGATTTCTCGAGTGATTCAATGTGAGGTGCGGCTGAAAGCGCCAAGCTTTCACCATGCGCAAGATAATTGGCCCCACTGCTCGGGTACCGGTACTTTGGTATGATACAGCGTCATCATTCGTTGGAGTTTTCTTTCTTTCCACCAGACAAACACACCCCTCCCCAATTTCGCCGGAACCATCAACCAAACCACTATATACACATTACAACTACCCTCATATCTCTCGCCTTAGAATTCTTCTCGAGGCCTTAGTGGTCAATAATAATGGCAAGCTCAGCCCCCATCGGCGAATCCTCGCAGGCAGGCTCATCCTCGTCCGCTCGGGCCTCGTCCTCCCCCAGAGCTTCAAGAGATGGTCCTCCACCAGCAATTATTTGCATTGGCATGGCCGGTATTACCCCCTTGGCCCCAATCGCAGTGCTCAAACTGTAAAATTAACAAACCGTTCAGGATCCGGAAAAACTACCTTCATGCAGCGCCTAAACTCTCATCTCCACGCCCAGAAACAGCCACCATACATAATCAACCTGGATCCCGCCGTAAAAACTGTCCCCTTTGCCCGGAACATCGACATTCGCGACAGCGTAAACTACGAAGAAGTGATGAAGCAATACAACCTCGGCCCCAATGGCGGAATAATGACATGTTTGAACCTCTTCGCGACCAAGGTCGACCAAGTGATTGGCATTCTCGAGAAGCGTGCACCCTCGATAAATTCCATCCTCATGGACACGCCGGGCCAGATTGAGTGCTTTGTCTGGAGCGCTAGCGGAGCGATTATTACCGATGCGATAGCTTCGGGGTTTCCTACTGTCATTGCCTACATTATTGATACGCCCCGGACCAAAGCTCCCGCAACGTTCATGAGTAATATGCTCTACGCTTGCAGTATCCTCTACAAGACGAAATTGCCGATGATCCTGGTGTTCAACAAGACGGATGCGCAGGATGCAGGCTTTGCGAAGGAGTGGATGACGGATTTTGAGGCTTTTCAAAGAGCGCTGCAGGAAGAGGAGGGGAATGATGATGGTGTTGGCGGGAGCGGGTATATGACTAGCTTGTTGAACTCTATGAGTCTTATGCTTGACGAGTTTTATAAGCATTTGGATTTGGTGGCGGTTAGTGCTATGACGGGTGCTGGGATCGATGAATTCATGAAGGCTGTTGAGGGAAAGTGTTTGGAGTATGAGAAGGATTACAAGCCGGAGATGGAGAAGGCTAGGAAGCGCAGGGAGGAACAGAAGCTTGAGGAGAAGGAGAAGGAGCTGGGAAGGCTGATGAAGGATATCGATGTTGGTGGCAGTGGAAAGAAAAGGGAGGAGCCAGCGATCATGAGCGATATCGAGTCGAGTGATGAGGAAGCGGGACAGGGCATACTGGAGAGGGACGAAGACGAAGAAATGGAGGATGAGGAGGGACTGCAAGAAAAGTACGAGCGTGTGGGGAAACAAATCGAACCGGGGACTGACCCACTCCTTGATGCGAGTTTGAAACGCTACCTCCGCGCCAATGGTTAGATACTCATAATCATAGTTTGTTCGATGTAACTTAATAAAAATTCTTGTATCATAGCTCGTGACATTCCCGGGTCCTGATATTTACTTTGAAAACCAAAAAAAGAGAAGGCCACCGTATCAAACCATGTGTATTCCCAAACGCCAAGATAGAGCTAAAAAGAGAGAAAAGCGCAAGAAAAAAACTCCAGTTCTTATGCCAACATTGGTTCCATCTCCTCTCTAGCCGTCTCTCTCCTAGCCTTTGCCCGCTCCTTCGCTCGTCTAGCTTTCTTCTCCACTTCCGTTTCGCCATTCTCCTCCTCCTCCTCCTCCTCCTCCTCCTCCTCTCGCGCCTCTGGTGATACTGGGGCTATTCTCGGGGCATCGGGCATAGAGGGTACCACTCTCGCACCGAGGACCTACGTAACGAAGGGAGGAGAAAATCAGGAATCTGCCATACCTGCGGGGGGGTGGTAACGATAGCAATACTGACCTCCCTCTCCAACGCCTCAAGTTCATCCTCCACCGCATCCTCCTCCTCATTTGTCATGACCCCAGCCAGCAGGTTGCTAACCTCCCTCTGATACGCCCTAGCCTCGTCCGTCTCTTCAACCAACCTCTCTACCGCCTCTAGCGACATCTCCTTGTGTATCTCCTTAAGCACCTGATTCCCCTGCTGCAAACCGTACAGCACCGCTTTCTCCACCAGCGAAAACTCAATAGTCGACGTCTAAGTAGCCTCTTCATATTAGCCCCCCTCCCTCCCAAAATTATGCGCTCCGAAGGGGGGCGGGTTGTGTTACCAATTTTTCCAAAACTTCAAGTTGAGCGTCCGTTTTTACGAGTAGTTGTTCTTGGTATTTCCGCCGCCGGAGCGCGAGAAGGGCGCGGGGTTTGTCATCCCGCGCGAGGCATTCTTTCGCGATCTCGTGTTCGCGGGTCAGGATGGTTTGGATCTTTTTTTGGTAGATATGGAGTTTGTCGCGTTGGAGTTTCATGTTTAGGATTGCTCTACTCTCGTGTTAGCACCTTTTGTGGGTAGCGGAGTTGGGGGTGGGGGGAAGATGGACCGGTCTTGAGCTGTTATGCGGGAGGAGGAGTTTCCCATGGTGGTGTTTTGGAGTTGGGTATTTTTCACTGGTGGGAAGGTGGATGTGAAGCAAGGAAGCGGGAAGCTTTGCTGCGATGGTCGATGAGGTTCCTGATGAGTCCGGAGATTGCCGAGGATGGACGGGGCTCATCTCACGTGGTTCGACGTCACGCACTCTGGGGAGAAAGCACACACTCGGGGCAGGGGATTTTCTCCTAGAACGGGTACAGTATTGATTCTTACTACGAGTAGATATTGCTTAGTATGTAGGATCTGAATTAAAAGCTCACTGAAGCATACCCAAGTAAAGAAATTACGCTCAGACAACAGGTTGTCCTAATACTTTGCCCTCCTGCTCCGAGTTACTGTAATTTATCATATAAAGCCAGGAATGCTTATTCGTTTGATTGATATTCTGGTGACCTGCTTTAACATGACTGTGCTTATACCTGAGTACCGTATGGTAGAGTAAAGTTTGGATTAGACTTATTATGATAGAAGTAATTCTTCCATTCCTCATTCTGACCGATCAACTTTGCCCCGGTCTGTTATGAGACATGTACGAGTACAGTACTGTACTCGTACTGTACTCGTACCCACCCCGTCACTCGCTTTTGACAACATACCGATACAGTACTCGAGTAGTCTACTCTGCCAGTGTACAGTACTACAGCTCACTACTACACACTCCTTCCTTCTACAAACACCAGACCCAGTTAAAATCCCTCCAGAAACACCTCTCACAGACATCATACAACAACAACCGCCCCCCCCACAGCATCGGATAAAACAGCCGCTATATCAGGGATCAATGTTAGGTACGGTACCGGTACTTGGATTTGTTAGGCTGCCCGAGGCTACAGTAACATACCAGTGCCGCATACAAGATCCTTGCTCTTCATAAGTTAACAAGGACTTTTGTGCTTCCGCACCAACTAAATTACTGATAAACGTCCCGGACATTCCGCGCGTTTGTTTTTCGCCTCCACAAGTACAAGTACATACATATATTTCCTATTTAGACTATGATACATTAAACGTGGAATGGTTTGCTTTCATGGCCGAGCATTCCGTACTACACTGTACTGTACTGTACTGTACTTGTACGGTACTGAGACAGTGTTAGCCGCTCTCACTTGCTTGAGATGTGAAGGCCGAGTCGAAATGGATCGCCGGGTGTGGCGGATTGTTGATTGAAGCGCGGGGAAGGGGTAAAGTTACCGCTCGGGATTGGTGGTTGAGTGGGTGGGCGGGGAGATTCGCTGGTAATACGAGTAGGAAGAGGGTGTGTGTCCATTTGCGAGTGAGGTGGTGTGAGGGCCCTTGGGGTGTTGTTAGTATGGCGTTTCGGTTGCTGTGGATAAATTGGAAAGGGTGACGTAGTTGGGGGGTGAAAGTTGAGTATTTTAGGGAAAGAGCCGGTAAGATTACCAATCAGATGGAATTTCGTTTGCTTGTAGCGATTTTGTAGATAATCCCGGATTGCGGTATCGCATAACTCTCGTGGAGAGAAGATAAACTTTTGTATACCCAAATATCGTACTCTAGCCATCTAACAGCAGCAAATACTTTTTACAATCCCCCCCCATTCTCCCCTGTATTTTCTTTCAACAGTAATTACACTGCCACAGCCGCCATCTCAACCCCATCCATCCCATCGACATCCTCCTCCATCATCTCTTCCATCTCCCTGAGCGTATAATCCACCAGATAGCTCTCGTCAACCAACTCCTCCACCTTCTTGTAATGCCTCATCGTATAACTCAAGATAGCCTCCCACCCCGTTAAATCCACCTTTAACCCCAACAACCTCTGCACACCATACCTCCTAAACACGACATGCATGATCCTCTGCGCGACAGTAGCAGTCTTGGCATTCGTATTCCAGTCTCTGATTCTGAGCACCAAGATAGACAACTGCTCGTTACTAAGGGTGCCAATGACTTCGTCTACCGCTAGCAGGCCGCTTATCGAGCCTTCCTCCGCTGGTGAGGTTTTGATGACTGCGGTGAAGAGGTTTAGTAGACGGCCGGGGTGGTTTAGTGTGAGGGCGAGTGTGATTGCGGCGCGGTAGTCGGCGTTGTGGATGTGGTTTTGGAGAGCTTGTTCTTGCTCGATTTGCACTTCTTCTTCTTTCGCGCTAGTTTCCGCGATTTCGGTGGTTACGTCGGCCCAGAATGTTACTACTGAGTCGCCGCCTCCGGAGACGAGGACCTGGTCGTCAGGGCGCACAGCGAGAGCCCAGACCTGATTTGATGTTGCTAGTTAGTTGTGTTCGTAATGAAGGAAGGGGAGGGGAGGTGGGTACTTTGTCTTCATGATTGTCTAAGGTGGTATTACATTCACCGCTCTTGACGTCCCACACTTTCACGAGGCCGTCACCGCCGGAACTGGCGACTTGTAGGCCACCCGTCAACCATACTGTTTTTAAAACGCTGTTGGTATGCCCTTCGAACGTCTTCAGACAGCTGTAATCTGTCAAACTCCAGAGCTTTACTGTTTTATCTCCGCTTCCAGTGACAATCATTCTGCCACCCTTGGTTCCCTCCACACCACCGACCACCGCTGCCGTGATCGAGTATGGAGCAAATTTCACAGACCACACGCCTCGGCGATGGCCACGCAGAACACCAGTCACCTCCCCTTCCTCCAGCGACCAGATCTTCACTGTACGATCTTGAGATGCGGAGGCGAACATGCTGTCGTCAGGTGATATGTCGATCGCATTTATGTCCTTATCGTGCGCTTTTTTAGTATACATCGCCTTGCTCTTCCCAACCCGCCACATCTTAATTGTGCGGTCCTGACTCCCTGTTACCATAAATTTTGGCGCGGAGAATTTCCTGCCGGCTTCACTCTCTGCTGGGGGGGCTTTTCTCGGGAGTGCAATAGCGCCGATGCTCTCGGCATGCCCGGTATATCGTGAGTGATTTGTGAAGGAATTGCTCTTGTCATCTATATGCCAGAGCCGTGCTTCGTTGTCTTTCCCACCGGTAGCGAGCCAGTATCCGGACCAGTCGCGATCTAGGCAGATTACGATGTCGCCATGCCCGTGGAGAACGCCTGCGTCGCTGAATGAATTGTTGATGGAGAGGACGCGGACATCTTCGGAGTTTGTTGCTAAGGCTATGAGAGAGGAGGTTGGCGTTAGGTACTGGAGATCGATGATTTCGTCATGGTGGCCGGAGATGCGGCGGATTACTGGGAGATTTGTTGGGGTTGGACTTGGGAGTTTTAAGCTGTGGGTTAGAAGGGTCTGATCATTATGGACTGATATTAAGGAGCTGAGGGAGGGGTTGTATCTAGGATTGTCAGTGAAGTGTCAAACCTCGAGGGTAAAATAGTACAAACAAAATATCTACAATTCCTTCGGCTTCTCTCTCTTCATCCCCGTCTTCGGCTTGGGTTATTTCTTTTCCGCCAGATAAATCCCATAACCGAACCCTGTTTTTCTTGCCTCCCATGTATAGCACCTGCCCCTCAACCCCCTCGATATTGATTGTTCCCATCGGTAGAATGCCCACAGTTTCCAACTCCTCCAAGACTGGAATAGTCCCCTTCAGTTTCAGACTCTTCGCGTCCCAAACACACACAACCTGATCTCTGCTTCCGCTGACCAACGTCCTGCCATCCTGGGACCAATCCAACCCCCGGACAACGCTGGCATGGCTCTCCAACGCCGCAACACACTTGCTAGTTTCCAAATCCCAGACTCTGACGATTGCGTCGTCTGCGCCCGTAGCCAGCCGCCACCCAATAGCTTCTGAGTTGGTCGTCGCCTTGCTGCTCTTCCGGCCCTTTCGCTCATTACGCACGACGTTCTCCGGCTTGTAAAATTTCATCGCCGAAATAACGCCACCGTGGCCCCGCAGGTTGTGAGTTACGAAGCCACCTTTAATGTCCCAGACTTTGACCAGGCCGTCGGCGCCTCCAGTAGCGAGGAGCGTTCCCGTCGGGTCGGTTTCTGCAACGATCACTGGCGCCGTGTGTGCCTTGACGGAGCGCAAGAGGGTAGGTTTTACGCTGGCGGTGTTCTCGCGGTACGTCGGGCTTAAGCTGTATATGCGCATAGAGTAACTGCGCGAGCAAATAATCAAGTGGGAGGCGCTGGGCGTTACTGCGTTTCTCTATCAGCATCTCGCTTTTGTCCCCCCAATGTCTAGATAGAACTCACAAGCGAGCGTAGTGACAGGCTCCATATCCTATTATTTCACTCAGAACCGTCAGCCATCAATTGCGTATGGAATATTGGAGGCAAACGTACACCTTCAAGCCTTGCCAGCTCCTCCCCTGTCTCGAAATTAGTAACAAGGACATCCTCGTCAAGCGTAGTTACTAATATTCTTCCACGTTGGTCAAGAGCGACTTTTCCGCCGGTGTAGAAGGGTTGAATGATCTTTTCAGGGCGGAAGTGTGTTTTTAATGACATTTTGGTGGAGTCGTATTAAGGTTTTCGGAAGAAATTTGGCAGAGAAAAAAATATTGTTGGATGGGAGGGTAACTTGGATAATATTAATACTGTAGCGAGAGTTAACTGATCCAGGTTGTCGCTAGGGTGGTTGGCGTTGTTTAGAATCGCAATTGAGTATCATTGACGATGAGGTTTGGTTAGTTTGAGCAAAAAGTGCAACTCATTATTGATTCCCTAGTCATGCGTAAATAATCACTGGGCGGCTGGGGTTAAAAATTAACATATTGGACAACGTAAATAGAGAAAAATAGAGGGGAGAGCTAAAGAAAGTATTGAGTATTATATGATACCTGATTTCGGAAATGATAGGTGAAATTGGGAGATAGGGCTTTGGCAGTAGGAACAGTGACTCAAGTGTCGAAGTATCATACTATGATACCTAAAAAGAGTGTAGAAGCATTGAGTGAAACATAGGGGCTGCAGCAATCTGGTCACAAATAACTCGTTAATGTCCATCTACTACGGTAGTTAAAGTCGACTCTAGATCCCGAAGTTTTATATTATTAAGAATTCCTGTCTCTCAATGTTTCTCTCTCTAGCACCTTTTCATCACTGATGGTGAGAATAGGTGAGAGGGGAAGGGGAAATGGGACGAAAGACTGAAGGAATAAAGGTTAAAGGCTAGGGGAAATAAAGTGGGTAAGAGAGTAGTACTAGATACAGAAAGGAAGATTTCTTATTAGTTTCTTAAATCTGAGACTTCCTTCCCCGACTTGAATGCCCATGACCAAAAGACCCACGGCGATTGCCGCTACTTCTACGACCCCTCCCACCTCTACCATGAGCACCGTAAGACCTCTTCCGACTAGTAACAATGGTCCAGTCTCCATCAACTTCCCTACAGTCACCCTCCACATCATCATCATCCTCATACTCATCCTCCTCGCCATCATCGTCCTCACCATACTCGTCATCGTCGTCCTCCTCCTTCCCATGACACTCAGACGGGGCTACCTTTTCGTTGCTTACCCACCTCCGACGCTGGTCTCTCAGGGTTTTCAGGCCCTCATCTGTGAGACTACCAATGTAGTCACCGAGAAATTCGACTTTGATTTCCTGTTCGATCTCCAAAAAGAACAAACTTCGCCCAGTGAATATTTGGCGCACATCTTCCGCCAGATGGACCACTGGTCTTTTGAACCTACTTCTTGTAGGCCAAATGGGTAGAAAACTTTCAGCTGTTTCTCTTGTTACCCCGCTCCAGGTCTTTTTCTCCCTGGTAGTAGAACACCTACAAACTTAGCCTTTTTTTCCAGAATACATGAATGGTGTCCAGCTTACATTGCGATTGCACGGCTACGGTCCAAAACCTCAACTATTACCCATGGTCGACTCTTCCGGCACTTATTCTTCGTGCCAACACTATTAGCCCCCAGCCTTTCCTGCTGGGACTTCTTGAGCTTAACATGAAAGCGCGATGAGAAATATATCTGTCCTGGACAGAGGGGCACTGGAGGTAAGATCTTTTGTTTCGGTCCGGGCTTGGGAGGGGGCTTAGTGTACCCTTCCCCACCTTCATTCCCACTGAGGGATTCTTCCGAACCTGTATCTTCCATGTCGACCATCTCTTCCGTGTCGACCGACTCTTCCACTTCTGCCCCGGGTGCCATTCCGTCCACACCTGCCGATTTCGACATACTCCTTTTGTCTCGCTGTAACTCCTTCTCAACTTTGTTTAGAAAAATTAGTTAAGTTAAAAAAGAAAGAAGTTAATCTGAGGGGTGTATTTAGGATTCGGAACCTACTTCCTCTTGGGGTTTTTGGTAAATCCAGTTGTGTTGGCTGGGGCTTTAAGGGTGTTGGATGGCCTTGGGGGGGGAGGGTTTAGGGAAAAGAGATTTTTTTTTTTGGAGAGGGTGTAGATAGTGGTGCGAGTTGGCGAGAAGAAGTTGGGTGAGGGTAAGATCAGAGTGAAAGTTTTGTAGGCCGATGAGGGCCTCCTTATGCAGTAGTAGAGATAGTTGAAAACCCTTTGGTATGATGTTTCGGACTTGGATGTGCAAAGGTTTACACCCCCGAGTGAGATGCGATGTATGAAAGGTTGGGTTGAATCGACTTGAATGTCTTAGGCACTGTGAGAGCGAAAATCGACCACACCGCAACACGATAGTAGCCGCTTTAAAAATTCAAGAGCATGTCTTAGCTATTTATTAAGTTAGGATTTGAGCCGAACGTCTTCCTACTTGAAATCCGTATTTGTGGCCCTTGAATGTAACTAAGGTCTATTCACACAAGCAGTGCCGCAGTCCTTTCTGGTTTTCATCCACTATGATAAGCATAAAATGTATGGCACTGCTCGCTCCCCCCAAAATACCTGTATCCTTAGGCTATATTCTCATCCTATTAACCTATACAATAGTGTAATACTAGCAAATCCTTGCTGTCTCTGACTCTTCAGCCTCGGCCCAATTTCCTTCACCCAAAAACCCTGACCTTTTGTTCTTCTTGATCAGCTGGGGGACGTATTTAGCACATCTTTGCATCTTATCTACTGTTCTTCTGTACAGTCCCCTATTTCTTTGTTTTGCATTATTACACCTTGAACTTCACCGCTCGTGGGCTAAGGGATCGTTCCATGGGGCTTCGGTATGGGGAGACAGGCTGGATAGGTGAAGCCCTGTGGCCCTGATGAGAGCCTCCCATGACCTCTTTGGAGAGGGGCAATCCACGGTGTGCTGGAAATATCGGAGCCCGTTGTTATGGCGAGAGATGTGGAATCTGGGTAGAAGTTGGGGAAGGCCCCTCTGGTCCTAGGGTGAATTCAACTCTGGTAGGAATTGATTCAAGTTGTATATCGACTACGGTAATGAAATTGGCGAAGATCAATGATTTAGTGCGCTTTGGCCGACATGGGCTCCTTCAACCAGGTAGATCTCCTACTGTATCTCGTGAGATGAAAGGAGGGTGATATTCCCACTGTGCACAAGGTTTTCTGCCTGGATAATCCAAAGGCCTTATTTTCTTTCCAAATGCGATGAATTCCCATAAAGTTTTACTCTATTTTACACAAGATCCAAGATAACTCCCACCCGAATCGTCGCTAAGTACAAACTTAACGCAGAAACAACCCAACGGGATATACCGTGGGGCCCACTTAGCTAAAGTGAATACCCTGTTGATTGAAAGCATACAACAGTTTGAGAAAATCTGCCTCATCGCACTTTCCTGCCCGTTTCTCCCTAAGCTCAGTCTCTGCTAGCACGGAGTCAACCAGTCCTTTCACCTTTTCTCCAACCTTCGAGCGACTGCGCCTGCCTGCTTTGATCTTTACTTTTTTGACGTCACCCATCCCATCCTCGTCGACTTCCATCTCCTCATCTCCTCCCTCCCCCTGGTCAACCATATCAGCCTCGCCGTCACCATCTTCCAGCCTGACATTATTGGTTGCACACCAAGTCCTGTAGTTCCTCTCCACAAGTGCCATGACGGCACTGGACTTGAACCCCGCAGCAATCGTCTTATTTTTTCTAACAAACACAATCCTCAACAGTCCATCCCATTCGTCATAAGAAATCGGCGGCCTGGGGTTTTTGGGTTCAATCCTGATGACCGATGACTCCACCTGCGGCGGGGGCTTGAAATTATTCTTCCCAACTTTCATGATGTGTGTGCATTTCGCCCACATCTGGGCATTGACGCTCAGCCGGCAATAGAGCGCATCGCCGGGCCGCGCTACCACGCGCATCGCGAACTCCCGTTGGAACATGAGGACGCAAGTCCTTGGGGAAGGAGATAGTGCAAGCAACTTGAACACCAGAGGTGAGGAAATCTGGTAGGGCGTGTTGGATATGCAAACGTCGAAATAGGGGAGCTCGGTTTTTATGACATCTCCCAGGAGGATTTCTACTCGGTTTTGCTCCGGTTTGCCTTGCACACGCTTGGTGAGCTCGGCAGCCATACGGGGATCCATTTCCACCGCGATAACCTTCCGCGCTTGCTCCAGGATCTTGACTGTGAGGTTACCCGTTCCCGGGCCAACTTCCAGGACAACCTATAGAAGTTAGCGAGTTTTCATAGCCAGTGAGAGATTTTTTCCTCCAATCAAAAGATAAGTTACATCAGATTGTTTGAGGCCAGCCTTGTTCACTATTGCCTGGGCCACACCTGGGTTTTTAAGGATATGCTGTCCAAGGTCTGTATTCATGCGGAAGACATTGTTGACAGCCCTCGAAGCCGCTTCTTTCGCCGCAGTGCTTGGGCGGGAGTATGGGGAATTGCCCGTTGGGTGCGGTTGTTTTTTGACTTTCGGCATGGTTGTTTGATTGTCGAGGTGAGATTGCCAGATCTGTGGTGAACCTGAAAAATTCTTTGGTGGGGCTGCTGCCAAGCATTGACCATCGGCCACGCTATCATTATTAGCGAGCCCGACCCCCTGCCAGCATTGCAGAAATTCGATAGAGTGAGACATTATGATTGCACTACCACTTTCAATGATGCCTGGAGAAACGTTCAAAATGTTCAATGACTGAGAATGAATGCTGTGGTGGAACACAGGCTCCCTTTTTTTTCGCACTTTGATTGGCTTACTGGCTCTGACTTCTTCAAATAGAAACATTACGGCGGGTATTGACTTGAACTCACAATTCATTCGCTATCCACGAGCAGCTGCATGCCCCGTTGTTCGGTGTCTATCACCAACCGACAACAACCCTTCATATTCCTTCCACCAAAACCCCACCTCTTTCATCATCTCGACTCCCCTTCGCAAGCTACACGTCCCCTAACCTGCGCCACGAGCACTGATCTAGATCGTCTGTGGTTCTTACTGAACGACGGCGTCGTGCGCACTCTGTATTAACACGTACGCCCCCGGACCTACCACGCCAGAAACCAGATTCCGATGAGCGCCGAGTCGGTAATTTGCTCAATTCCCTCAAGATTGCGCACATCCAAAATTTGGGCTTGTGGGATAGGAATCTGCCGGTATCTGCACGAGAATTGGAGAACCGTCCGCTCTTTATGCCCGGATAGAGAGGGATTCCAACGGCCGAATTGGAGGGCCCCCTAGCCCACATCTGTCAATACTCGAGTACTATGTGCTAAGTACCTTGGTACTATGATAGGGCCTACTTAGAGCCTTGTTTGTCTAAGGGGCGTCCTCAGCAGGGCGGTCTGTGAGGACTTCGGTTGAGGCGCTCGGTTCATAGCGCTCTTTTGTTAATGTCTGTTTTAGAGGATTGCTCGTGGCTGGTTCGGCTCATCGGTGCGTCACGAGCCATTACTCCGAGAAGAGCATAGAGGTATGCGAGATACCGGGATCCCTAAGACACTTGACGTACCCCACTGCGTTTCCTGTTCCAATAGCCGGTACAGTCATTTCTCGGCAGTTGGATTAGCGAGTCTCGATAAAATGGATCAGGTTTTGGTTAAGTGATACACCTCAGGGATGTTATTACCCGACTTACCTATATGCGCCCCTACAGCGAGCTGGAGTCGTGCAAGTCTATTGCTCAAATCATCGGGTAGTGCGAACCTTTCCAGTGCCCCCAACATCTATATCCTTGTTCAGCTCTGCAATAGATTCATCCCGACCCTAAGTTTTCACTTCCCACCTGGCCTGAAAGCTCTCACGGGACCTCCCATAACTATTCCAAGTCCCCAAACTCACAGCGATTGGGCATTCACACAAGGCACTATTCATCCTCCACCATCGAAGAACCTAGAACCATCATCCCTCTATCTCTGCAGCTCTTCTCCTCCAGTACCAGAGCCGGAGCCACCCCTATTGCATCCACCTTCAAGGCCTTCTCTATTCCGCCCGGGCATATACCTCTCAACATACTCGGCCTTGCGTCAACAAATATTTATTACTCCAATCAAACCCGATATACCAACAAGGCCTACGCATATTCTACCTATCTACCTATCGGCAGCGAACACTGCCATTGGCCCTGTTCCGACCTAGGGCACAAAAGAGGTAGTCAGAGCGTCTGTTGAAATGTAAAAATGACGAAGAAGGAAAGAAAGTGCAAAAGTCCAGACCATGTGCTATATTGCATATATCAAATCATACCGCCAGACTTCATAGAAGGTAGCGCTTTCCTCAGGCAAATGGGTGTCCCCCATCGCTAAGGTCGGTCCGGGCCCTGACACAAGGCTCTGGGGATTACAGATCGTGGCACATGCGGGTGGGTCGGGGCCCACCGGTACTGTAGCTAATATTTAGCATTCTCGGTAGGCAAGAGAAATGATGGCCTTGGTATAGATTCTGGGCTGAGATCGCTAGCGACAAGGGTGAGTGAGTGATGTCCCATGCTGTAGGGGTGGCGGTTTGGTTTGGCATGCTGGTTTCGATAGCCTTATATGTTTGGAAGAAATATCTAGAATGTATTTATTTTTTTATGCCATTATATCTACGAGATTAAGTTGGGGGCTCCGAGTATGTCGGCATGGGTGAAAATAAAGAGGCGAGTATGGCGTAACTATCTGGGGATATAGGTTCAGGTAACTTAGGAAAGATAGCAGGCAGAGGGAGAGCATGCGGCCAGGAGCGGTGACCCAACAATTCCGTGGAAATGGTAAGCAGGAAGTGGAAGTTAGGCCCTTCAGTGATCTGTTGTTGGGCGGGGTTCTTGGAAAGTCACCAATGGCGAAATTAGAAAACTTGATGCACCACACCATCATATCTTGGTGAAGCAAAAGCTAGAAAAACAGTGATGCAGTTGAAATCACTGCCGCGTCTTCGCACCCAATAACACCCATTTTACATCCCCTCCCCCAGTCCTTGCCCGTTTTGTTGTTCCCATGTTTTTTTTTTCATTCATTATTCTTTTCCCAAGTTAAATTAGTGATCAATCAATTCTCGTCTCATGATAGATCACTCGATCATCATATGCCAGTTCCGCGCCAGTTTGTAGTTTTTCCCATTGCCCCGCCCTGGTATGTCCGGCATCGCCGAAACTGTGGCGAATGTTAGTAGTATCGCCGACCTTAGACCGATACAACGAGGAAGGAGCATTACAGCTCTACTCGGGTTGGTCCGGCGGCTTCCCAACTACATGCCTTGGGCATGCTCGGGAAACTTGATAGCATTGAGTACAACCGCAGGTATTGGAATTATTTTCTACAAGTATGATATCATACTTTATTTGTGCCTACCAGTATTATACTTATGCCTTCTCTAACTTCTACGAATTGTAGTATAGAGAATTGCTCAACTGTAGCAAGCTACAGGTCTGAGAAGTACAATGAAGTGATAAAAATCAATGATCACTGCCAATTTTACACCAAAAATACTGTTTTTCACTATGTCAGAACTTGACCACCCATATTGAAAAGAGATCAAGTTTTTTATAGAATAGAGATTTTAAATATCTTAATAGGGTGATTTAAATTTTGAGGAAAATGATGCAATATTGCCTGTGATATAGTAATATGAAATTAGTGATTTTCAAAATAAGTAACTTTTTGAACAAGAACTTGTACAAACTCTTGGCATATAAGTTTAACCTTGAGATTAGTTATACTACTTGAGAGATGCTTACAAAATAAATAAAAATTTATTAAAGAATTATTGATTTCAGAACTACTAGGTATTTAGGTATCTATTAATATGCTTTTTGTTTGAGACATGTCTGATTGTAATCTCAAACCTTCATTATATCCCTTTGACAGCAAAGTGATTTTTCAACTTTTTGACTAGTTATAAAATATTGTTTTTATCATGTGTTTTATTACTGTAAGCTTGTGCTTGATATTTTGACTTTAGTCTTCGCTTCATTTATTTGAGTTTTGTTTATTACTGTTAAATATTCAGCTCTGTTAACTACTATTTCTAAGAGTTAAGATATTCAGGTATACTTGGTAATGCCCTCAGGTAAGGAGGGGATGGAAGAGGTAATTAATAGTGGTGATAGAACTGCTCTGTAGACTAGAGTTAGGAAATGATCTTATGTTATTCCTCTGCAATTAGATATTAGGCTGAGGTACAGTGAAGGATATGGTAATAGGAAAAGAGAATTATAAAATCAGTTTCAATGACTAGAATAACTGATATTATCTATCAGCTTAGACAATGTAGTGTATACTATTTGCTATTGGACTTTCATTTAATCCAGTTAATCTCTAAAGTTGAGACCCTTTAGAAGTAGGTAGGAAAATATTCGTTCTTTGATGAGCTGCTAAAATCAACTCCTCTTGTAGTCTCGAATAGTACTATATATTCTTATACTGAGCTGGAATATAGCTTGAGTATTTATACTAAAGGTTAAGCAACTTCGCTAAATTGAGATTGGCATTTGACATACTACTAGGCTTAATTGTTAACAGATCAATTAAAGTAAAGCCTATCATCTAAAGGTTATGTATTTTCTATTTATCTTTTAGTATTCATCTGACTTCTATTACTTCTAATAGAGACTTGCCGGTATGGAAAAAGAAGGATGTTTGAATTCCACCTTTGAGACTTTCAAATAAGAATTAAAAAAAGAATTTCAATCTCCAAATAATACCTCAGATAGATCATTAAAGAATTGAATAACCAGAATCTTTCTACTTGTTAGGTGGACGTCAAACTCATGTATATAACTGAGGGATATAGGCCTGAAATCTTTGATTGGAGAATCTGTCGAGGAAGGCTCATCTCGATAAAGTAAGGTAAGGTAAAGATTTAAAGTGTGAAACAATATTATATTGATAAGATCTCTTCTCCGTTGCTTGATGATGTCAGTAAAACTTGGGAGGCACTTCGATAGTTATATCCCGCGTCTGAGTGTTCGCAGACTACTTCTAACTACTATGCTTCCGAAGTACCACTCTGGTTTTAATACGCAATCATCCAGAATCTTATAAGTCCGAACACCGTTTGACCCTAAAACTTATCACACCCTTTCGCAGACATGGAATAGTATTCCTCCGTTGAGATGGCTGCGCTATTTGTAATACCAAACAGCGGTCTCTAACTTAGATGTCCGCATAGACTATTATATTACTTTAGTCTTGTTGACTATCGTTCCAGTAGTCTCTTCGGTCATGAAGTGATCAAGTTCATGCCGGTTCACCTAGTGCCAATCGCAAGTCCGAGCCCAATGTGTCAACGTCTTAAGGGTCTCCGACTTATCTAGGTCTTCCTTTCTGAGCGTGCTTCCCCTTGGTCCACCGGCCTCCATAGAGGAGTCCTATCACTAGCACCAACCAACCTACAGCTGATCTCAGAAGGGTCTCGGTGGATTTGGTATACCTTTAGTAGCTTCCACTACTAGGATATCCTCATAGAGTATTTCACCGAAAACGTCCCGTCACTTTCGGCCCATAGTTAGGAAGCCTAACCTTGAAGCCTACTATCTTAATGCGCCTCGCACGGATTTCCCCCGTTCCACTTCCCAGATGTCACCAAAGGTCCCCTCTCATATATCCTGTGAACAGCATGCGGTCGGATGGACGGCGGTGACGTATATGGTGTTATGAAGTGGGCTTCATTGATGTGACATTTTAGTTATGGGAAGCAAATTCTCGAAATCTCGCTAATGATGTGGGGGCCCCATAAGGGGGCCGGAGGGGGGTGTTGGCACTCCGGTAAATCGAGGGTCTGTGCGCAGTTACCCTACCATGGGTCTGTGCACATGTCTCGGATTTTCATATGCCTAACACTACTCTTCTCTACAAAATCAACCAATATTGCATATATTGCTGAAGTTCAGATATTAGTCTGATTGGGTTTTTTCTTAACTATTCTAAAGCCATAGTCTATGCTATTTTTGGTGTATTTTTTCATTTGAAATAATAGAACAATCTCATTTATATTCTATATAGCTGCTAACTACAACAAATATACAGCATTATTTTTGTTTTGTTTTGATCTCAATAATTATCAACCTAAAGATGAATATTTCTTTAACAGTTCAACTGCACTATAAGAAAGCAGTGCAAAAGTGAGACTACTTGATTAATACCCTTTACTTACTATACTTATATAAATATTGCATGATGACTTTGATTCAAGCTATTATTCAAAATTTCAAAAACATCTAACTTAAATGGAGAGACCAATAGTACTACTGTAAAGGCTGTTGTAGTATGCTGGAAATTTCAAGGACTTACTGAAAGTTAAATAACATACAATTTGGTGTAGATTTCAGATTTTTTATTATTTGAATATCATCATATACCTTACCATAAGTACAGTATTCTTCTTGATAAATTGTAAGTTGGGATATCTATTAGTATAAATTTCTTTCAAAATCTGATGAGATTATAATATTATTCAAAATAAGTACTTACAACTTTAATAGTAAACTTCTAATCAGGATTCTTGATATGATTCCACAAAATAGTACACTTATCACAGACATTTTTTGATGCTCTATAAATCTTCATACAATGTAATTTTGTTAGGCATATGGAAATCTGAGACATGTGCACAGACCCACAGTAGGGTAACTGCGCACAGATCCTCAATTTACCGGAGTGCCAACACCCCCCTCTGGCCCCCTTATGGGGCCCGCACGTCATTAGCGAGATTGCGAGAGTTGCATCCCATAACTAAAATGTCATATCAATGAAGCCCACTTCATAACACCATATATGTTGCCGCCGTCCGTCCGACCGCATGCTGTTCGCAGGATATATGAGAGGGGACCTTTGGCGACATCTGGGAAGTGGAATGGAGGAAGTCAGTCATAGGCGCATTGAGATAGTAGGCTTCAAAGTTGGGCTTCCTGTTAGATATCCTACCTATCTCCTGTATGTCAGAGTACCGCTGCGACAGGCAACAACCCTTGGTTAGTTTTCCGGTAAAGGGTAATACTTCTCTTGTTCAGTATGTAACCTTGACTGATTCTTGTTCTTCTATCGAGACTCTGATTATTATTCTTAGACCCAGGTCTACGTTCCTTACTTGAACGCTAATAATCAGATCGTATCTTGATAGGATTTGCGAGGTGGTAGAATAGATTCTATTCTCAATAGTATAGGTAAGAAAGTATAATAGGTGGTTGCGTGAAGAACTAACTACCAGGCTCTACCGGCCTCCTTTTATAGTCCTTCACTCAACCCGCTTATAAATCAAAACAACTATGAGTCATAACCGTGACTCATGAAAAACATCATATGACCGCATCATTGGTCATGTGCGTAAACCACATGACCTATAAACAGGTCATGTGCGTGAAAGTAAATCAAACTGTGCAGCCCCCGTGGCCTCGTGGGCTGCGCCCATGACCTCTTAAAAGGTCATGCGCGTGAAAGTAAACCAAACTGCGCAGCCTTCTTGGCCTCGTGCGCTGCCCCCATGACCTCTTAATAGGTCATGTGCGTGAAAGTAACATATAACAAATAAAACCCTATGACTCCTAACTATGAGTCATAGTGCGAAACCAATCTTCCACTTCTTGCCGCAAACATCTCCTTCCACTATCTGCCACAGAACTGTGACTCTTCCTAAACTATGGGCCGAAAGTGACGGGACGTTTTCGGAGAAATACTCAAGGAGGATATCCCAGTAGTGAAAGCTATTAGGGGAACACCGAATCCACCGATACCCTTCTGAGATCAGCTGTAGGTTGGTTGGTCCTAGTAATAGGACCCCTCTACGGAGGCCGGCGGACCAAGGGGAAGCACGCTCAGAAAGGAAGACCTAGATAAGTCGGAGACCCTTAAGACGCTGACACGTCAGGCTCGAACTTGCGATTGGCACTAGGTGGGCCGGCATGAACCTGATCACTTCATGACCGAAGAGATGACTGGATGATAGTCAATAAGACTAAAGTTATATAAAAGTCTATGCGGACATCTAAGTTGGAGACGGCTGTTTGGTATAACAAATAGCGCAGTCATCTCAACGGAAGAATACTATTCCGAGTCCGCGAAAGAGTGTGATAAGTTTCAGGGTCAGACGGTGTTCGTACTTATAAGATTCTGGACGTTTGCGTATTAAAAACCAGGGTGGTACTTCGGAGGCATAGTAGTTAGAAGTAGTCCGCGAACACTCAGACGCGGGATATAAATATCGAAGTGCCTCCCGAGCTTTACAGACANTAGTCCGCGAACACTCAGACGCGGGATATAAATATCGAAGTGCCTCCCGAGCTTTACAGACATCATCAAGCAACAGAGAAGAGATCTTATCAATATAAAATTGTTTACCTCATAAATCTTTACCTTACTTTTACTTTATCGAGACGAGCCTTCCTCCACAGATTCTCCGAACAAAGATTTGGCCTACGTCTCTCGGTTATATACTTGAGTTTGACATCCGCCTAACAAATTTCTTATTACTTTTCGAAAT
Organism: Tuber brumale; assembly: GCA_014065205.1. Taxonomy (NCBI): domain Eukaryota; kingdom Fungi; phylum Ascomycota; class Pezizomycetes; order Pezizales; family Tuberaceae; genus Tuber; species Tuber brumale. Next base: position 38,036 of record JACCEG010000488.1, read on the forward strand.
AGAATCAAATTTAAAATACAATATACTATTTATTACCTGTTTTAAGAAATTTTTAGAAAAATACTTTTTGTATATTGCCTTATAGGATAGATTGAATAGAAGATAGACAATATTTTCTAATTCCATATAATAAGTCATATTTCTATCTCCTAATTTCTACTTATATGATCTTGTAGTAATTACTTTTTCTTTTTCTTCCTTAATCTTTAAGAGAAAGTCAACTACTTTCTTAGTGAGATTGAGTAATATAGTTTATGAGGCTCTCTTTCTGCATTGCTATGTATTTTGTAAATTGGGATTTGAGTATTTTGCAAGTATATGATAAGCCAATATAGAGTAGGCAGAGATATGTTCTAAAAGATAATAAAAAGATTTCTGCCAACAATTTCAGTAAAGGAAAAAATATACTTGATTTGTTAAACATCTCATTTCTGCTGACATATCTTATAGTACTCTCTCATTTAACTCTATAATATTTTTAGATTATTAGATAATTGGGATAATAAGAGATATCTTATCTTTAGGCCCTGTTTGGCATGCTACCATAAAAAAAAAAAAAAAGCTATTTTTTGTGAAAATGGCTTTAAAGCTGTTTTAAAAACATGCTATTTTTCAGAAATAATTGTGTTTGGCAACGATCATTTTTGTTTTAGGAGTTAACCTATTTCACTGTGAAACCACCCATCGCCAGGTAACCGTCCACTAAGAATACTTGATATTACCCCGCTTTAGAGTATCTGCGCTTAACAACAATTATCTCAAATAACGCAAGATTTCCAAATAGGTCGAGTACGCCAGTGAGTTGATACTTCTAGGGAACTCCTATTTGCCTCCATATTAGAAAACCGGCAGATGGAGAAAATTGGAAGTATTAGGGCCACTGCAAAGCGGTATGGCTTGTAGTATGAAACATTGAGAGATAGGAATAAGGGTACCGCAAATTGAGCTCTAAGCTATGAGGACCAACAGCACTTGACAAATGCAAAAGAAAAGACAATTGTAGCATAGATTGAGAGGATGGATGACTATGGCTGGCCACCAAAAATCAAGCATGTGAAGCAGATCGCTGCTGTATTTATGAGAAGTCATGGGAAGAGGAAGACTGGAGTGGGAAGGAATTGGATAACCTGGTTTCTTGACCGGTATCTTGCTCTAGCTACTAAATTTGCTACCAGACTTCATAAGCAGCGTTCCTATGCCAGCAATCCCATTGTATTGCGGGACTTCTTTACCAAGGTATGTTATGCAATTATGTATTAAATACCAAGATATATGAACCTTAAATTTAATTATTAGGATTAGCTATGCTCTACTATTACAGCCCACAGTATTTCACCAGAAAATATTTATAATATTGATGAAAAAGGTTTTATAATAGGCATAACTATGAAAGTCAAAGTGATCTGCAAGTGAGAAAAAAAAATATACAAGGAAAACTGAGATAGGAAAGAGAGAAATGATTACTGTAATAGAAACTATCTCTGCTAGGGGTAGTGTACTTTTGCCTATGATAATATATAAGGGCCAGGCACATTATAAAGGTTAGACAGCATTGGTGAAAGTAGGAGATAAAGCTTTTTTTGCAATTTCAGATAAGGGATAGACCTTCCAGTCTATTAGTCTTGATTATGTGACTGAGAAATTTGAGCTAAATACTTCAGAAGTGTAAAATCCTTGATATTTAAGCAACTATTTTTACAAACTACGGAATAGAGCTAGCGGAGCTATACGGCTTCTTATTTTGGATGGGCATGACTCACATATCACATGGGAATTCTTGGATTATTGTTTGCAAAATGATATAATTCTCCTATATCTACCGGCCCACTCTACCTATATCTTACAACCTTTAGATGTGGGACTATTTGGTCCTTTACAATTGAACTATAGTCACTGCTTGGATGACTGCATAGAGGGTGGAGAGACAGGTATTAATAAAAGAGACTTCTATCCGTATGTCTACTGTTATAAATTAAACAATTAAATATTTTTAATACAAGTTCTTTATGCTAATATATAATAGGCTTTTGATTAAGGTGTGGAAGATAATATATACAAAGAAGAATATTCATAGTGCCTTTGAAGCCACTGGAATTGTTCCTCTTAATGAGTGCCAAGTTTTAAGCTCTAAAAAATCCACTACCGGTACCCATATTCACCAACTAGCAACCAAGCAAGAACTCCAAGTTCCTGTCACTCCTAGCCATGATAGAAGCATACTAATCCATGGCAGGAAGACTCTCAATACTCTTCCAAAGTCTACACCTAAAAGTAAGTATACCTATAGCTTAGTTACTGAGCTTCTTAATGCTGCTACTCGGGCCACTGCCAATAATGTCATTCTTGCAATTGAGAATGCCAACCTGCGAGAAAAGGCCACTAGTGCAGCTGATAGGGCAAAGAAAATGAGCAGAAAAAAGATATCCAAGCCACAGGTTATCTCTGTGGAGGATGTGCTGCTGCTATGCTATTCGGTAGAGAAAAAGGTTCAAAAACTGTACAACAGTGAGCTATCAAAGCAGTCCAACCAACCCCAACGAAGGCTCCTTCACTCAAGCGAAACCAAAAATACAGAAAGCAGGTTGCCATTGACCTGAGTCCAAAGGTTATTACTTTTGATACTTTAAATTTGAACTCAGATTCTGTACCTGAATGGATTGATAGTGGCTCAGATCCTGAGCATGGTGGAGTAAGCTGGTGTATTACTCAATTACAACCACAGTGAATCACCTGCAGCCAACTTCACAGAACTTCCTGACCAATCTGGCATCATGGGCCTTCACTTTTTTTTATTTTTATTTTATTTATTATATGTACATTTTCAGTATTGGGTTCAGCAGGAAATTTTGAGCACCTTCCTTGTGATGGGCGGTTTCCTGGTGAAATACGTTAGACCTGTAATAAATAAATAAAATTTAATGTGAAATAATTAGTTTAAATTAAGTAAACCTATAGCCTAGCACTAATTTTATTGTTATGACAAATGAGTGGCTTGGACTAATTTTCTAAAAGTATATATTGAGAATGTTCAACTCAAGTATGCTTTTCAAATTGAGTTCCAACTTCCTCCACCATAGCCATCGCAAGTAGGAGTAATAACTATCTATATAAGACTAGATGTGAAAAATTATACTGTACTAATTTTATCAAAATTCGTAATGAATCCATCAAACTATTGAGTAGTGCTTTTTGTAAATAACTTGTAAACTAATTGGAATATTTACTAAAACTATATAGAAATTTTTTTATTGGAATTATTATCATTCTTACAATACTTGTATTGGTTATATCATTACTATTTTTATTCTTCTTGCTGTTTCTATTATACTCTAATGCCCTACATATTTTATAAACAAAAATGCCATAAAAAAAAATTAATGGTCAATTTAAAAAAATTGCCATTTTAATATGCATGCCAAACACGTCTCTTTTTTTTTAAAAATATATGACGGAAAAATGCCATAAAAGTCAGAAAAATGGCATTTTTCTAGTGTGCCAAACAGGGCCTTATTTTCTTTTCTTTTCTTGATAGTCTGTCATAATATAATAACAACTTTATTTAGGATTCCTGTTCTGCCTTGTTCATATATCTTTGAAAGTAAGTACAAGAATTGCAAAGTGCCTTTATACATTTCCTTAGGCCTTAAGATGTAGTATTGTTATTATCTTCTATTCCAGCACCTTACTTTAGTTCATTTCTTGTATTTTACTTAATCTTCTAAAGTAGTATATTACTTGTATCATGTAGGCTACTTACTGTTATTATATTATCTCATAAATATGAAGACCAGTCATCACTATATTATAATTTTTATTATCTTTCATTAGTACTTATATGATTCTTAATAATTAAAGACATATCACTGTTCCAAGATTTTAATAATTCTTCAAAGTCATCATCTCTCCCTTATTAAATATATCCATTATAGGAAAGTTGAGTGAAATAAAATTGATGAAAACTAATAGATCCAAAACAGTCTAATATATAAAATTATATATATCAATAAAATCTTATTAAAGTATCTTACCTACTTAGTATTATTGAAAAATATTCATAAAGTCTTAATCTTATATCTTATAACCTTGAAATATTATTGAATCATGTATAAACAGTGTAGTTTTATTATGTCTGGAAATTTTTTTTAATAAGTTTACAGTTTTATTAAAGTTCATAATAACTATGAATTCTATTCTTAAAAAATATTTGAAATATTACCAGCTAATAGATCTTGATATAAGATATCATCTAAGGTAAAAAGAAATTGCCAAAATCTTTTAATCAAGCTTCATTAGTCTAATATTGCTTCAAATTTAAATTTAAATATATTTCAAAAAGTTCAGAATCGGTTCTATTTTCTACAAAATATTGAGAGTTATATACATCAGCAAAAAAAAAAGCTGTGTCTGATGTGCAGGTGTCACGTCTAGACAGCTAGTAGACGTCAATTGCGTTCAGTGAATCCAGTACATCAGGAGATTCAATGTGCATCCCCAGTATGTCAGGTGCATCCTGTGAGTGTTGGAGATACTACCTACATCTGGTGGTAACATGGGATGTCAGGGGCGTCTAGTGATAACATGGGATGTCTGGGGCGTCTAGTGGTAACAGGGGATGTCTAGGGCGTTAGGAAGGTATCCTAAGTAAGGAGCCCCACTTGGCAAGCCCTATTTCTGGATCTGGTTACTCTCACCTAGGAGTGATACTTGCACGGCTAGAAAAACAAGGTTCAGATACTACTAGTATGCTAGCCTTGGTAAGTACTAGAATCAGCCTCTCCGCAACAGAGCTAACCTGTATATAGCAGCAAAAATAGGAGACACTGCAGGAAATCTATTTTAGGTTACAGAGGAATTGTTGAGCAAAAATGCTCCAAGTTTTGACTGGAAAACCGAGTGATAGAGTTCTACGGGTTATACCTGAGCCTGACTCCAGCGGGCCAAGTGTGGATCATTTTCCTGCCAGTGGCACAGGTCAGGCAACCATACAACATCCGAGTCCTCCCTTACCTTCACTAACAGCTAAGGGCTAACTTTGATGCCAGATTCCTTCAGGGCCCTTTGGCCAGAGTATGTAATGCTTTGGTACCTAGACCTACTCGACGTCGGCTTTCCAACAATGCAAAGAACATCTACTGGATACCAATATCCATGGAGCTACAGCCAGGCGAGCCTTTGATTAAGTACTGCCTTTGATGCCAGATCCCTTCAGAGCCCTTTGGGTACAGCACGCGATACTTTGGCAACCTGGCCTACCTGACGCCAGCCATCCAACGGTACAAAGGGCGTCTACTTGGCACCAATATCTATGGAGGTACAGGCTATTATAAAGGTGGTATTCCCTGGTAAGGCTTTGACTAAGTACTGCCTTTGACACCAGATTCCTTCAGAGCCCTTTAGACGCAGTATTCAATGCTTTAGTATCTAGATCCACTCGATGCCAGCTTTCCAACAGTGCAAGGAATGTCTACTTGACGCCAGTATCCATGGATGTACAGGCTGTTATAGAAGTGGTATTTCCTGGCAAGGTGATAGCCAAGTGCTGACTTTGACACCAGATTCCTTCAGGGTCCTTTGGATGCAGTACGCGTTACTTTGGTGCTTAGATGTGCTCGACGCCAGCATTCCAATGGTGTAGAGGACGTCTACTCAACGCCAATAACCATGGAGATACAGGCTGTTATGTAAGTGGTATTTCCTAATGAGAATATAGTTAAGTACTGACTTTGACGCCTGATTTGTTCAGGGTCCTTTGGATGCAGCATTCATTGCTTTGGCACCTAGGCCTACTCGATGCCAGCTTTCCAATGGTGCAAGGAATGTCTACTCAACACCAGTATCCATGGAGTTACAGGCTGTTATAGAAGTGGTCATTTCCAGTATAGTTGTACTAACTGCTTCAGTATATTAGCTTTAATAATAAAAACAATTTTAGTATATGCAGTTCTTGTAACCCAGGTCAGTAGTAGTGTGAGTTCCACTGTTATGTCTGAGTCCGATAAATCAGGTAGTTTGGTAGATGTCTCCAGATACCAGTGCAATGTCAGGAGACACCCAGCACCTTTGCTTGTGACATTTACTTGCGTCCTGTTAGGCATATGGAAATCTGAGACATGTGCACAGACCCACGGTAGGGTAGCTGCGCACAGACCCTCGATTTTCCGGAGTGCCAACACCCCCCTCCGGCCCCCTTATGGGGCCCACATGTCACTAGTGAGATTTCGCGAGTTGCGTCCCATAACTAAAATGTTACATCAATGAAGCCCACTTTATAACACCATATACGTCGCCGCCGTCGTTCCGACTGTACGCTGTTCACAGGTTATATGAGAGGGAACCTTTGGCGACATCTGGGAAGTGGAACAGAGGAAATCTGTGGAGGCGTATTGAGATAGTAGGCTTGAAGGTTAGGCTTCCTATACTATGAGCTGAAAGTGACGGGACGTTTTCAGCGAAAGACTCCAAGAGGATGTCCTAGTAGCAGGTGCTAGTGAGGATATACTGAATCCACCCATACCCTTCTGAAATCAGCTGTAGGTTAGTTGGTCTTAGTAATAAGACCCCGCTACGGAGGCCCGCAGACCAAGGGAAAGCATGCTCAGAAATGAAGACCTAGATAAGTCAGTAACCCTTAAAACGTTGACACATTGGGCTCAAACTTGCGATTGGCACCAGGTGGCCTGGCATGACCTTGATCACTTCATGACCGAAGAGACTACTGGAATGATAGTTAACTAGACCAGAGTAATATAACAGTCTATGCGGACAACTAAGTTGTAGGTCGCTGTTTGGGATAACAAATAGCGCAGTCATTTCAACGGAGTAATACTATTCCGTAACCGCAAAAGAGGTGTGATAAGTCTCAGGGTCAAACGGTGTTCGCACTTATAAGATTCTAGATGTTTGCGTACTAATACCAGGATGGTACTTTGGAGGCATAGTAGTTAGAAGTAGTCCACGAACACACGGACGAGGGATATAAATATCGAAGTGCCTCCTAAGCTTTACCGACATCATCAAGCGACAGAGAAGAGATCTTATCAATATAAAATTGTTTACCTCATAAATCTTTACTTTACTTATTTTATCGAGGCGAGCCTTCCTCGACAGATTTTCTGAAATGAAGATTTTGGCCTACGTCTCTCAGTTATACTAGAGATCGGCATCTGCCTAACATGTCTTATGTATTTGGTTGCTATGTCTAGTTGCGTCCTGTGTGTTTGGTTACTATGTCCAGTTGCATCCTATGTGTTTGGTTGCTACGTCTGGTTGCGTCATGTGCATTTAGGGCTTGAGTGGCTATGTCCTGACATGGGTTGCTACACCTGCTTACGACTTGAATCGTGATTCATATTCTGACGTTCTCTGCATCTGATGCACAGATTGCACAAGATGTTAGCATTTATTTTTGCTGATATAACTTAATTTGTGACAACTAGAAAGTATGATTATTTTCCTAAAACAGTACCTATATTTTTAAAAACTATTACTTACCTTTTATTTTCAATTAATAGATATTCTTAGCTAGAAGTCATCAGCAAATATAAATGCACACATCCTGTGCATTCTGTGTATCAGACATACAGAACGCGGGAACGTGAATCGCGAGCCAAGACGCAAGCAGGCGTGGCAACTGGTGTCAGGACCCAGCCACCCAAGCCCTAGATGCACAGGATGCAACCAGACATAGCAACCAAATACACAAGATGCAACTCGATATAGCAACCAAACACATGGGATGCAACCAAACGTAGCAACCAAATACACAGGATGCGACCAGATGTCACAAGCAGAGGTGCAGGACGTCTCCTGACGTCGCACTTGTGTTAGGAGACATCTACCAAAATACCTGATTTATCAGACTCAGATACAATAGTGGAACTCACACTTCTACTGACCTGGGTCACAAAAACTACATATACCAAAATTGTTTTTATTATTAAAGCTAATATACAGAAGCGGTGAGTACAACTATACTAGGAATAACCACTTCTATAACAGCCTGTAACTCTATGGATATTGACGTCAAGCAGACATCTCTTACACTATTGGAAAGGGGGCGTCGAGTAGGTCTAGGTGCCAATGCATTGAATACTGCATCCAAAGGGCTCTGAAGGAATCTGGCGTCAAAGTCAGCACTTGACTATACTCTCACCAGGAAATACCACTTCCATAATAGCCTGTAACACCATGGATATTGGCATCAAGTAAGCGTTCTTTGCACAGTTAGAAGGCTGGCGTCGGGTAAGTCTAGGCACCAAAGTATCGCGTGCTGTATCCAAAGGACCCTGAAGGAATTGGGTATCAAAGTCAGCACTTAGCTATAGCTTCACCAGGAAATACCACTTCTATAACAGCCTGTAACCCCATAGATATTGGTGTCGAGTAGACGTTTCTTGCACTGTTGGAAAGCTGGTATCAAGTAAGTCTAGGTGCCAAAGCATTGAATACTGCGTCCAAAGGGCATTGAAGGAATCTGGCGCCAAAGAAAGTACTTAGTCAAAACTACGCCAGGGAATACCACTTCTATAACAGCCTGTAACTCCATGGTTATTGGTGTCGAGTAGACGTTCATTGCACTGTTTGAAAGCTAGCATCAGCTATGCCTAGGCAACAAAGTATCACGTACTGCATCCAAAGGACCCCGAAGGAATCATGTGTCAAATTCAGCACTGGGCTATGGCCTCGCTTGGAAATAACACTTCTAAAATACCCCCTAGTTCCATGGATATTGGCATCGAGTAGACGTTCCTTGCACCGTTGGAATGCTGGCCTTGAGCCGGTCTAGGTGCCAAAGCATTGAATGCTGCGTCCGAAGGACCCTGAAGGAATCAGGCGTCAAGCTCAGCACTTAACTATAGCCTCACCACGAAATACCACTTCCATAATAGCCTGTACCTCCATGGGTATTGGCGCCGAGTGGATGTTCCTTGCACCGTTGGAAGGCTGGCATCGAGCTGGTCAGGGTGCCAAAGCATTGAATACTGCGTCCAAACAGCTCTGGAGGAATCTGGCATCAAAGTCAGCATTTAGTCAAAACCTCGCCAGGGAATACCACTTCTATAACAGCCTGTAACCCCATGAATATTGGCATCGGGTAGATATCCGTTGCACTGTTGGAAAGGTGGCATCAAGTAGGCCTAGGAGCTAAACCATTGAAAGCTGCGTCTAAAGGTCCCTGGAGGAATCTGGCGTCAAAGTCAGTACTTAGTCAAAACCGCGCCAGGGAATACCACTTCTATAACAGCCTGTAACTCCATAGATACTGGTATCGAGTAGGCGTTCTTTGCACCATTGGAAAGCTGGTGTCGAGTAAGCCTAGGCACCAAAGTATAGCATGCTGCATTCAAAGGACTGTGAAGGAGTCTGGCGTAAAGGTCAGTACTTAGTCAAAACCTCGCCAGGGAATACTACCTTTATCACAGCCTGTAACTCCACGGATATTGGTGTTGAGTAGACGTTCTCTACACTGTTGGAAGGCTGGTATTCGGTACGCCCAGGCGCCAAAGCCTTGCATGATACATCCAAAGGACCCTGAAGGAATCTGGCATCAAGGTCAGTACTTAGTGAAACTCTCGGCAGGGAATACCACCTTCATCATAGCCTGTACCTCCATGGATATTGGCGTCGAGTAGACGATCTTTGCACTATTAGAAAGCTGGCGTCGAGTAGACCAGTGTGCCAATGTATCGAGTGCTGTACCTAAAGGACCATGAAGGAATCTTGCATCAAAGCTTGTACTTAATCAAAGACTCGCCATGCTGTAACGCCATGGATATTGGTGTCAAGTAGACGTCCTTTGTACCGTTGGAAGGCCGATGCTGAGTAGGTCTAGGTGCCAAAGCATTGCATACTCTAGCCAAAGGGCCCTGAAGGAATCTGGCATCAAAGTTAGCCCTTAGCTGTTAGTGAAGGTAAGGGAGGACTCGGATGTTGTATGGTTGCCTGACCTGTGCCACTGGCAGGAAAATGATCCACACTTGGCCCGCTGGAGTCAGGCTCAGGTATAACCAGTAGAACTCTATCACGCGGTTTTCCAGTCAGAACTTGGAGCATTTTTGCTCAACAATTCTTCTGTAACCTAAAATAGATTTCCTGCAGTGTCTCATATTTTTGCTGCTACATACAGGTTAGCTCTGTTGCGGAGAGGCTGGTTCTAGTACTTACCAGGGCTAGCATACTAGTAGTATCTATTCCTTGTTTTTCTAGCCATGCAAGTATCACCCCTGGGTGAGAGTAACTAGATCCAGAAATGGGACTTGCTAAGTGAGGCTCCTTACTTAGGATGTCTTCCTGATGCCTTAGACATACCCTGTTACCACTAGACGCCCTTGACATCGCATGTTACCACCAGATATAGGTAGCATTCCCGGTACTCACAGGACGCACCTGACGTACCAGGGACGCATATTGAATCTCCTGATGTACTGGATGTACATGACGTAATTGATGTCTACCAGCTGTCCAGACATGACACCTGTGCATCAGATGCAGCTTTTTTTTTACTGATGGTAGAGAAGCTGTTTGTAGTATTTTTTGAGGAAAATAATTATATGGAGAGATCTTAACTAAATAATTTACTTTCGATCAGATATCAATATATGTATCATAATATGTTTTAAAGCTACCTAAATATTATACATATTTTATATTAAATTATTAGCTTTATAGGTTATGAAGATAAAGAATATTTTGTAAGGCATATTTTCAGTGATTTCATTTTTATCAGTGTTCAAACATACTGTTTTGTAAATTGAATTTGATAATAAAATTTTAAAATAATTCTTAAAGATAGTTTTTACAACCTATAGTTTATTATATATTTAAATAGAGTGTATTTATTTATTTATTTATTTGTAAATATTAGGTTTTTTAATATTTACTTAGTTGAATTAACCAGGAGTGTAAAAACCTTTTAGATACAACTGTGCATATTTTATACATATAACTTTCATTATAGACTACTAAAAATACTTAATAATAATAAAAGATATTGGATTCTTAGATAATGCAGATAATAGTTTTATTTATGATTAATAGAAAAAATGACTAAATATATTATGCATGTTGTTCAATTTATAGTTTCTGTTATTCAAAAATGGGGCCTGGCTGTGCAGAGAGTGTTGCATGTGGCTGTACAGATTTGATTACAGAGGCTTACTTTTCAGAGTATAATTATAGCTTTCAATCATAGGATTAGAGGTATAAGGTAATGATAGATATATGGAAATCTGAGACAAGTGCACAGACCTACGGTAGGGTAACTGCGCACAGAACCTCGATTTACGGGAGTGCCAACACACTCCTCCGGCCCCCTTATGGGGCCCGCACGTCATTAGCGAGTTTTCGAGAGTTGTATCCTATAACTAAAAGGTCACATCAATGAAGCCCACTTCATAATACCATATATGTCGCCGCTGTCTGTCCGACCACATGGTGTTCACAGGATATACGGGAGGGGACCTTTGGCGACATCTGGGAAGTGGAACGGAAGAAGTCCATCAGAGGCACATTGAGATAGTAGGCTTCAAAGTTAGGCTTCCTGAACTTTAGGCCCAAGGTGACGGGACGTTTCTGATGAAATATTCCAGCAGGATGCTCCAATAGCCGAGGCTATTAGAGGTATACCGAATCCACCCATACCCTTCTGAGATCAGCTGTAGATTGATTGGCCTTAGTAATAGGACCCCTCTATGGAGGCCCGCAGACCAAGGGGAAGCATGCTCAGAAAGGAAGACCCAGATAAGTAATAGTCCCTTGAGACATTGACATGTTGGACTCGGACTTGCGATTGGCACTAGGTGACCTGGCGTGAACTTGATCACTTCATGACCAAAGAGACTACTGTGACGATAGTCAACGAGACTGGGGTAATATAATAGTCTATGCAGACATCTAAGTTAGAGGCTGCTGTTTGGAATAACAAATAGCGCAGTCATCTTAACGGAGGAATACTACCCCCTAACCGCGAAAGGGTGTGATAAGTTTCATGGTCAAATGGTATTCGCACTTATAAGATTCTAGACATTTGCGAACTAAAATCAGGATAATACTTCGGGGACATAATAGTTAGAAGTAGTCCGCGAACACTCAGATGCGGGATATAAGTATCGAAGTGCCTCCTGAGCTTTACAGACATTATCAAGTAAAGGAGAAGAGATCTCATCAATATAACATTAATTACCTAAAAATTCTTTACTGTACCTTTACCTTATCGAGACAAGCCTTCCTCCACAGATTCTCCAACCGAGGGAGATTTTGGCCTACGTTCCTCAGTTATACTAGAGATTGGCGTCAGCCTAACAGTATATTGATAGTTCTCCTGTTACCAAGGCTTACTATATGAACTACCAGTTCACTTCAAACTCCACCCTCGGCTCAGACTTCGCCTATATTTTCGAAGCACCTCATTGTCCCATATATATTCATACGTTCCAAGAAATCTTTGACACAGAACTCTTCGAAATCGAAGAAGAATATATGCAAGAACCCTCATGGTTCATAATACCTTCCGGGATCCTAACGAGGGATCAATTCAATTGCATATCATGCACCTGGCACGGTTTGAATTTTGAGTGGAGTTCCACAGAGTCAGAAGACATCGTCAACTGAAGTACTCAGTACTCTGAAAACAAGGAGTCGGGCACAGATATCCGAGGGCAAGACATCCCCTCGGCTTGGGCCTAAAACCTATATATGTACTATAAGTACATTTTGAGCCTCGAGAAAAGAGAAATACAGGTCCTGAGTCCAGAATCAGATCAGCCGAATCTTTTTATACCTGCGCCTTTAGAGTATCTCAAGCGTTGGATACCTTACATACCATTCCTTAAACCCTTTAAAAGATATCAAGAACTATGGTACGAAGTACCAGGAATCACACATCCAGGGCTATTAAAGCAACTAGCCTATCTGGAAAGTATCAGAATGGCTGAGATTCCTCAAGACCCGAGAAAAAGAATAATGGTGGGAGAACCTATGGATACCCAACCCGATACGACAGATAAAACCGATGATTCGGCTATACGGAGTCCCTCCCCGTGAACACCTCATGAACCCACATTCCGGAGAGGAAATTTACCCTCTCACTGATCTTTTAGTGTCGCAAGCACACATCGGATATCAAGGGTCTCTACACCAAAACAAGGTGGAGAGCACGCTGCTAATTCAGCTAGGCTAGCCACTCGTCTGGGGATAACATTAGGTCGAACAAGGCAAGACATCCACACCTTGCGCAACCGCGCCAATATCGCCTTTAAACATTTGAAGAGAGCTACCCAAGACAACACCTTAAAACTACTTAAGGTTTAACAGCAAATTGCTGAAGGACAAGGTGTCCACAATAATGATATTGCAATTTTGTTGATGCAGCTGGCCGGTATGGAAAGGGAAGTTAAGGGTATTCAAGAGGAAATGCTATAAGAAGTGGCAAAGAAAATAGGCGCTCAAGATAAGCGTCAACAGGAACATGAAGAAGTAACCACGAGGTTACATGGAATGCTCGGGCAAGAAAGCCAAGGGGCATTAGTCTGAGATCAGACTCTGGAACAAATGGTCCTTAGTCTAAGGGTAGAATTCGTAGCATTTCGTTTCCAATGCACCACGCGCGAAAGAGAGGTCAACCCTATCTTAGTGCAAGGGCGCCCAGATGCTACTACTCATCAGGTGGAGATTCGCAGGTCCTTAGAACAGCAACAGTGGCACAATGAGGAGACAAACAATACCCTCAAGGCCTTAACGACAGTGGTAACAAAGGTAATGGCGGCCACACCTAGCCCAGAAGCGGCGCAGCCCACACCCTTACCTGCAGTTCGAGAGACTGATGACGAGGAATATTATGCTCCACCTACGCGAAGAGAAAAGGGGAAAGGCAAGGAAGCCACTAATGCATCCCCCTCAGGTGCCCAGGGTGGTAACCCTGGAGATCCTAGTGATGATGACGATGACGATGATGAGAAAGGAAGAAGGAGAGGAAGTCCTAGCCGGGGCAGGCAAGGACAGACACCAGAACAGTCTGGAATGGCAGAGACGCTTGCCAATGCGATGGCACTAAATATTAAGTGACCATCAGAACCACCCCAATTCTTTAATGATAAAGCCGCAAAAGAGATAAATGTGTGGATCCTACAATGCACCGACTATTTCGAACAAAACCCGCAGATCTGGGACGATGCTTAGGAACGAGTTATATATACGCACTCAGGCATACGAGAGGAGACATAGTACTCCCTTATACCATTTGGTATCGGAAAGCTATGGGCTGATATCAAGGGGAAGCCCAGCAGCCAGAACTGGCTACGTGGACTCATTTTGAACATGATATAATCAAACGATTTGCCCCGGTGGAAGCCGAATGACTAGCACTGCGAGCAATAAAGCTAGGCGAGTACGATGGCAGTATTGAACATTATCTGATGGTCATGCATAACCAAAACATTCGTGCACACGTAACCGGAGTGTCCTGGAGACAGGAAGTAGAAGATAAACTTCCAAAACAAATTGTCTGCAGGTTGTTGGCCCTGCAGTATACAACGGATCAAGAATGGGAAGAGGCACTAAGGCTATGTAGTCGGTCAGAAGAAGGGCTCCTGGCCAGAGAGAAAATAGGGCGAGACAAACAGTCCAAGCCTAAAGTAGTCCAAGAGGTCAAAAGAGAAGACCACAGGGACTCTAAACCGAAGCGACAAAGGGAAAATAAGCCTTATGTTAAGGGAGGTGGAGGCCTACCATGAAAGAGAAAAAGAGAAAACGAGCTGGAGAAGCCGAGGAAAAGGTTAGGAGATGTGACTAAGACCAGCTACATGAACTTCGGGGAGGCTCATACCAGTATCCCATCAAAGTGTGATAGACACTGGGAGGCGAGACGGAGATTGTACATGTTGTGGGAAGAAAAGCTAGACCTACCAGACGTGTTGGGGAGATGCCCATATATTGGCGGCAATGGTAAGCTCAAGACAAATAAAAATGGGAATTCGAGGAGCAAGATCGGCTATTGTAAAGCCTAAATTAGTTTGCAGAGTTGCGACCATCCAGAACCCCACGCGGGTTAATAAGATCTGGAAACTGGAGGACGACAAGAAACTGACCTAGGTCAGTGCATTGGTACCAACGGCAACGGCGTTTGGGTATTCAGTGTCCTAAGAGAGCTGGAAGCGAAATGGGAACTCCCTTTGGCTGGGGTGTATTGGGTACCGACCACAACAGAGATTGGGTAGTTCATGTGCAACTGTGGGAATCGAAATCCAAAAATGATTAATGTGGCGCGAAGCAAGTCTCTCCTTCCAGGATCGACGCAAGTAGGCTCTAAGTAAAGGGACCCCATGAGGAACTTACGAGCTCGAACACAAGAATCAACATATGGAGAGTCTTGATCGAAAGAGAGGAGAGTTAACATGCCCACATGGCCAGAGAGCCAAGAGTACAAAGTTCCTCGAGTCACCTGGTGGTCACTTGCTACCCGTGTGCAAGCAAGTTACTATACCGAAGAGGTTGGGACATAGCAATGCAAGATCTACCAGATAACAATACACGACAGGAGGACAACTAACGCGGGCTGTTCCACCTACTACATGAGTCTGAGTCTTATTATACGTATGTACTATCTTGCCTTCTGGCCAGAGTGTGGGATAGGGATGTACCGCTTTGGTGCGCAAGGCTCCTCTAAGGGAGTTGGACGGATAACTGAAACCCTAAGGGAAAGGATCGGTGGAAACGGGCGCTCCATACTAGGGGAGTAAAATGGCGAACAACCACATGAAAATCTGCTATGAGCCTAGGTTTGGTATGCCGGGAGAAGGCATCCAGCATGAAAATTGGTTGTGCGCAATTGCGTATTGGTGAAATGCGACTTAGTATGTAGACCCAGATTGTTAGAGCAAAAGAGTGACTAGTTTGTCTGAGGAGACCTTAATGGTCCAAACTACATGGGCATAGTAACAAACATCTTGTTACCTACACCCAACACCAATGATGCCTAAACGAAAGAACCAAGGAAGCCTGATCCACGCCAAGTGCATGGAATTAGGTGCTCCAAAACTAAAACGATACAACTGTCCACAGGGGATCGCTTACCTCCACATACACGATAAGCGATACAAAGTTAAAGTCCTGTTAGATCCAGGATCCAACGTGTTCCTTATTAACAAACACCTAGTTGAAGACCTTCGTATTCCTATTATTGAACGCAATAATGCAGTTGATATCTTAGGCTTTGATAGATTATCAGCCACCTCCGGAGGAAAGTGTTACACTCTTCCTATAAAATTGGAAATAGGAAAAAAGTCTACACATCTCAGAAGTATCATGTGAAGTAGTTAAAGCAGGTCACTATAGAATGATAATTCCTTTTGGTTGGTAGCATTGTGAACACCCAGTATCTCACATAGAAGATGCAGAAAATTGGACCTTCTCCACAAAATGTTGTGAAAACTGTGTGGAAGAAGATGAAGGAATAGCGGATATGTTCAAATATGATGAATCCGTCGCTTGAGATCCTAGTACATGCCACATGGGAAGAATCGGAGCCATCGAAATTACGGTGGAACTGGAATCATTACCAAAAGAATACTGACATTACAAACATTTGTTTGAAGCCCCGACAGCAGAATGATTAGCCTCGAGACAGACATTTGATCACGAAATCAAGTTGATTCTAGGATCGACTCCCCCCTGGGGGCCGATATATCCACTATCCGAAAAACGGCTTAAGGCTTTACGGGAATACTTGGAAACGATGATTAAGCCCGGAAAGGTTACTTGTAGTCAATCTCCTCCAGGAGCACCTATATTATTCGCACCCAAACTTGATGGAAGGCTACGCTTGGTTGTGGATTACCAGAATCTGAACAAGATTATTATGATCAACAAACATCCCTTTCCTCTAATGTCCGAACTCAGAGATAGAGTAGCTGGCACAAGGATCTTCACCAAGCTAGACCTTAAAGACAGCTATCACCTGATTAGGATTAAGGAAGGGGATGAATGGAAGATGGCTTTCCGGACGAGATATGGACATTATGAATACAAGGTTATGCCATTCGGATTGGTCAACGCTCCCGCAACCTTCCAAGATATAATGAACCAAGTACTTAAAGAATACTTGGATGTCAGAGTTGTGTGTTATCTAGACGATATTCTCATCTATTCAAAGGATGAAGAGGAACACATCGAAGCGGTGAAGAAAGTTCTACAAAGTCTATCAGACTTTCAATTAGCGGTATCACTAAAAAGATTGACCTTCCATGCCATGGAGGTAGAATTCCTCAGCTATAGGGTAGCAGTGGATGGGGTGTATATGAGCATGCGCAAGGTGGAATCCATAATGGTGTGGAAAGCACCTAAGTCAGTCAGAGAAGTACAAGTCTTTATCGGATTCGCTAACTTCTATTGACATTTTATAAAAAACCTATTAGCTATTTGTAAACCTATAACTGAGATATTACAT
This sequence comes from Tuber brumale, assembly GCA_014065205.1. NCBI lineage: Eukaryota > Fungi > Ascomycota > Pezizomycetes > Pezizales > Tuberaceae > Tuber > Tuber brumale. The sequence continues at coordinate 55,476 of JACCEG010000488.1, forward strand.
GGAAATCCAAAGAATTTCAAATGGGAACTGAAACCAGATACGGCATTCCAAGAATTAAAACACTGATTCACCACAGCCCCCATACTCCACCACTTCTTCCCGGGGGGAGAAACGGTGGTAGAAACTGACGCTAGCGATTTCGCACTCAGTTGCGTACTTTCTCAATACTTTGAAAAAAGGTTACATCCAGTAGCTTTCTATTCCAGAAAACTAAACTCAGCGGAGCGCAATTATGAGATTCATGATAAAGAACTTCTTGCGATCCTTGAAGCATTTAAGGAATGGAGACACTACTTGATCGGAACAGAAAAACCACTTACAGTCTTTACCGACCATCAGAACCTACAATACTTCCTCACCTCAATAGTCTGGAGTGGCCGTCAAATTCGATGGACTCAGAAGCTCGTAGAATACAATTTTCAGATTGTATACCGATCAGGCATGAAAGGTGAAAAGCCTGACGCATTAAGCAGACGGCGGGAGTACCAACTTGAGGAGGGAGCTACGTATCACGAACAAAAAACCTTAACAGAAGAAAGTTTCTTGGTATCATTGGTGGCAAGAGTAGGCGATGAAGGAGAAGACTGGGATGGAGATAAGGATTTAGATTTGGAACCTCGAAGAGGTGGAAAAGAACCCATTATTAGAGTTAAGAGATTGAGTAAAAAGGCTTATTTGCCAACTAAAGGCTCAAGAATGGCGGCAGGACATGATCTTTACGCTATTGAAGATGATATTGTCCTGAAATATGGACAAGCATTAATAAGGACGGGTATAGCCATGGGGCTACCCGAAGGAACTTACGGAAGAGTTGCTCCAACGAGTGGATTAGCGGTCCGAAGCGGAATCTCTACTGGCACCGGAGTAATCGATGCTGATTACACCAGTGAACTCAAGGTCCTACTATTTAAATATAAAAATAAGGACTGCCAGATAAGAATGGGTGATCACATAGCTCAGCTGGTGGTAGAAAAAGTCAACACCTGAGACATAATGGAAGTAAACGATCTGGAAAATACGGAACAAGAGACCACAGGATTCGGAAGCACCGATATAGCGACAAGATCCCTGATCGTCAAAGAACAGGAACCTAGCATCAGTTATCTGCAGGCATCAGCCAAAGACAATGAACCCTGGTGCGACATTTCAGAAGTACCAGAGAAAGTTCTAATATCAAATGCAATAATCCTGCAAAAAGGTATGAAGCAAGTCAACCATGAATTCTCAAGCGAGATACAGGCAGCTATCGGGACAGATGCAATTTGGAGGCAATGGAGGGAAGAACTCATTAGGTTATGAGATGAAGGAAAGGATTTTCCTAAGAACTGGACATTGACCGACGATCTACTATACTACAAGCAAAGACTATTTGTACCACACAGTCAGATGCTTCACACCAAGATCGCAGAATGATGTCACGATGCAAAGGTTGCAGGACATTTCGGAAAAGAAAACACCTTGGAAATAATCATGAGAGACTTCTATTAGAAAGGACTTGCGGAATGGGTCAACAATTACGTACAATCCAGCAATGAATGTCAACATAGTAAATTGCCTAAACACGCCAAGTACGGACTGCTGCAACTATTGCAAATATCCTATGCGGCATGGGCATCTATCACGGTGGACTTCATCACCCAATTACCGGAGTCGCAAGGGTGTACTCAAATAATAGTAGTAGTTGATCGGTTTACAAAGAGGGCACATTTCATCGGACTTCAGACCTTGGCTACGGCCAAGGATGTCGCAAACAAATTCCTAAAAGAAGTATTGAGACGGTACGGTCTGCCAAATGAAATCGTCTCAGACATGAACTCAGAGTTTGCTGGAGAATTTTGGAAATCCCTTTGCAAAGCTTAGGAAATTAAGCGAAGAATGTCGACGGCATACCACCCTCAGACTGAGGGACAAACCAAACGTACCAACCAAGTGCTGGAAGGATACATGCAAAGTTTTATCAACTACGATCAGGATGACTGGTATCAGCTATTACCTCACGCTGAATATGCGTATAACAACTCCGCAACCAACACTCACGGGATGTCACCATTTTATGCGAACTACGGTTTCCATCCAGAGACAGAGAGGATGAAGGAGCATCAAGCTCAAAATCCAGGAGCAACATTCTATGCGAACTGGATTAAGACGATACATCAACAAACGAGGGGGTAACTAGAAAAGACATGGGAAGGAATGTCAAAATATGATGACCGGAAAGCTCGTCAACAGCTGGACTTCAAGATCGGGACAAAGTAAGGTTAAACACAAAAAACATTCGAACCCGATGGAAATCAAAGAAGCTAAGTCCCAAGCTATATGGTCCTTTTCGAAAATCAAGGAAAAACGCGGATCATGAACCTTCAAGCTCAACATATCCGAGCGATGAAACATTCACCCCGTATTCCATGTCGCACTATTAGAACCCTATCATGAATCAGTTCATGATGATCGCCAACAACCCCTTAGAGAACCAGAGGACATTGACGGCAATCTACAATGGGAGATTGAAAAAACTAGTAAGAAGCAAGATTCGCTCTCACAGAAAATGGGTACATGGTCACTACCATGAGAAGTGGGAACTGTGGTACTTCGTCAAATGGCAAGGGTGTTCAGAAGATGAGAATACATGGGAGCCAGCTACCGCTATGGAAAATGTGGAAGAAGTTGTGGAGAATTTTCATAATGAAAATCTAGACTTGCCAGGAAGGGCAGAAGTAAGATAGTGAGGAAAAGGTTTTCCTACCGTGGCCAAGTAAACGCAGAAGGTTTTTTACCCTGACCACACTGAGTCTTAAAATGTATTTAGAAGAAAAATGTTAAGAAGTTATAAAAGGCATTTGAGGGGAAGCCTAGTAGGAGGGAGCTCATGGTAGGCATATGGAAATCAGAGACAAGTGCACAGACCCACAGTAGGGTAACTGTGCACAGATCCTGGATTTACCAGAGTGCCAACACCTACCTGCGGCCCCCTTATTGGGCTCGGACGTCATTAGCGAGTTTTCGAGAGTTGCGTCCCATAACTAAAAGGTCATATCAATAAAGCCCACTTCACAACATTATATACATCGCTGCCATCCGTCCGACCACATGCTGTTCGCAGGGTATACAGTAGGGGACCTTTGGCGACATCTGGGAAGTGGAATGGAAGAAATCCGTAGGAGGCACATTGAGATAGTAGGCTTCAAAGTGTTAGGCATATGGAAATCCGAGACATATGCACAGACCCACGGTAGGGTAACTGCGCATAGACCCTCAATTTACCGGAGTGCCAACACCCCCCTCCCGCCCCCTTACGGGGCCCGCACGTCATTAGCGAGATTTCGAGAGTTGCGTCCCATAAGTAAAATGTCACATCAATGAAGCCCACTTCATAACACCATATACGTCGCCGCCGTCCGTCCAACCGCATGCTGTTCGCAGGATATATGAGAGGGGACCTTTGGCGACATCTGGGAAGTGGAACGGAGGAAATCCGTCGGAGGCGCATTGAGATAGTAGGCTTCAAAGTTAGGCTTCCTAAACTATGGGCCGAAGGTGACGGGACGTTTTCGGAGAAATACTCTAGGAGGATATCCTAGTAGTGAAAGCTATTAGGGGTATACCGAGTCCACCCATACCCTTCTGAGATCAGCTGTAGGTTGGTTGGTCCTAGTAATAGGACCCCTCTACGGAGGCCGGCGGACCAAGGGGAAGCACGCTCAGAAAGGAAGACCTAGATAAGTCGGAGACCCTTAAGACGCTGACACGTCGGGCTCGGACTTGCGATTGGCACTAGGTGATCCGGCATGAACCTGATCACTTCATGACCGAGGAGACGACTGGACGATAGTCAACAAGACTAAAGTCATATAAAAGTCTATGCGGACATCTAAGTTGGAGGCGACTGTTTGGCATAACAAATAGCGCAGTCATCTCAACGGAGGAATACTATTCCGAGTCCGCGAAAGGGTGTGATAAGTTTCAGGGTCAAACGGTGTTCGCACTTATAAGATTCTGGACGTTTGCGTATTAAAACCAGAGTGGTACTTCGGAGTTATAGTAGTTAGAAGTAGTCCGCAAACACTGAGATGCGGGATATAAATATCGAAGTGCCTCCCGAGCTTTGCAGACATCATGAAGCAACGGAGAAGAGATCTTATCAATATAATATTGTTTTACGCTTTAAAATTCTTTACCTTACCAATTTTATCGAGACAAGCCTTCCTCGACAGATTCTCCAATCAAAGATTTCGGGCCTACGTCCCTCAGTTATATACATAAGTTTGGCGTCCGCCTAACACAAAGCTAGGCTTCCTAAACTATGGGCTGAAGGTGACAGGACATTTTCGACGAAATACTTCCGGAGGATGCCCCAATAGCTGAGGCTATTAGAGGTATACCGAATCCACCCATACCCTTCCTAGATCAGCTGTAGGCTGGTTGGCCCTAGTAATAGGACCCCTCTACGGAGGCCAATAGACCAAGGTGAAGCATGCTCAGAAAGGAAAGCCTAGATAAGTCGAAGCTCCTTGAGATGTTGACATGTTGGGCTCGGACTTGCGATTGGCACTAGGTGACCCGGCATGAACTTGATCACTTTATGACCAAAGAGACTACTGGAATGACAGTCAACAATACTAAAGTCATATAATAGTCTATGCGGACATATAAGTTAGAGGCTGCTGCTTGGAATAACAAATAGCGCACTCATCTTAACGGAAGAATACTACCCTGTGGCTGCGAAAGGGTGTGATAAGTTTCATAGTTAAACGGTGTTCGCACTTATAAGATTCTAGACGTTTGCATACGAAAATCAGGATGATACTTCAGGGGCATAATAGTTAGAAGTAGTCTGCAAAGACTCAGATGTGGGATATAAATATCGAAGTACCTCTCAAGCTTTATAGACATCATCAAGCAATTGAGAAGAGATCTTATCAATATAAAATTGTTTACCTTAAAAATCTTTACTGTGTCTTTACCTTATCAAGATGAGCCTTCCTCGCCAGATTCTCCAAACAAAGATTTTGGCCTACGTTCCTCAGTTATACTAGAGATTGGTGTCTGCCTAACAGGTTATAATCAAACTATTAACTAGTATTATAATACAAGTTAATAAATAAAAGAATATATAAATAATCTGATATTATTATAATCTAATAAGATAAGAGAAAACCTGATGTTATATACAGTATTAAATTTAAGTACAGTATATTATTTTAGCATGATATTAGAAACACATCTGTGGCTTTGGTACTTAAATTTTACAGCGTAATGAAATTTAGGAGAATTAGAAACAATTTCGTGATAATATGTCATGAATGTGGCTTAGCGAGGAAGAGGTTTTTACATGACACATAGTTATGAGTCATAGGTATGTTATGTTTCGCACATGACCTCATTAGAGGTCATGGGTTTCGCATATATGACCACTTCGGTCATATGATAGGGTTATGATGATATGGTATGTTTCGCACATAACCTCATTTAGAGGTCATGGGTTTCGCGCATGTGACCACTTTGGTCATATGACTCATTTATGATTTTTTGATATGACTCACAGTTGTGAGTCATATGGGGCGCGTTACTGGTAGTGTCGGTCAGAACAGCGTAATGGGCAACTATATATGGAGGTCACTAGGACCGAGTAGATAGGGCATCCTCCGTCTCCTCTACACACCCGGCGATTGAAATCAACCCTCAACGCTAGGTATCCACGAACCTTCCACCCCCCCTCTCCTCCCACGATGGCTTCGGCCTAGGAGTGACGGCCATCTCCCTCCTCTCCCCACTGTCCTCCTCTGCTCTTTTACGCGTCGAGGCTCTCCTTCCTCTGGGTTCCGGTACTGCTTTTCTGCTGCC